>JAVXUL010000008.1:481054-497316 GCA_035590515.1 Trichilia minutiflora | reverse complement strand
GATTAGTTTGTTTTCTTATTTAGGGTTTGACATGTTAAAGGGTATTTAAACCCTTCTTTTGTGTGTGAACTTCAGATCGTGTTTTTTAAAAAAAAAAATTGGACTGGAATATTACAAACTCAATAGCTTTCGTTGAACTCGTCCCTAAACTCATTATCGTGTTGGAGGATAATTGGCTCTGATATCATATTGTAATACTTAGCCTAATATTTATCAATGATATTATCTGTTTTGATCCAACCCTTATAGTCTTTTGATTTTATTCTTAATAATAAGTTCAAATCCATTCTAAAAAACTTTATTAATATATTAGTTTTAATTCTATATATAATCTAAGAATTTTCTCTCCCATTCTATCATGAAACTCAATTATGTCCTCTTAATTATTATAAAACTTATTAGAAGTCACTCTCACTAAGATATTTTCGCCTCTGCATCACTACCCTTGATTGGAATGTTACAAAAAATATTTTAAAAGTTTTAAAAATAAAATATTTAAAATTTAAATAAACTCATAATCCAGCGCAATAAAACGGGATATCCCACGTATGCTAATCAATTGCGTTAGGCTACTCTTATAAAAATCAAGCGCATTAGACATTGCAACTAAGCTTAAAATTTTTTAGAAAAGTTGCAATTTACAACTCTGATTCCTACAGAAAAGAGAAGCCATTAGATTGCCAATCTGCCATTTCTCTGCATGACAAATGGAACCCTGGTGAAATGCATTGATTAGTACAAGGATTTAAAAAAAATAACCACTATTTATATTAAAAGTTCAAAAATTAATAATTACAAAATTTTATTTAAAAATAATTATTTTTAATATTTTCAAACTAAAATATTTTTGATGATCACTTTTTTCAAAAATATCCTCTTCCTAACATTTTCTCTTTATTTTAATACTTTAAATCTCTATATCTCCATAAATTTCTATTTATTTTTTCTACCCATTTTTAATAGAAATTAATCAGATTACAAATTTTATTACAAAAGTTAGTATATCTATAATTAACTTTTTTAATTTTATAAAGAAGACTATTTGTATATGAAAAATAAATACATAAATAAACAAAATATAGATAAAAGTTGTTAAATAGGGTGTATTTTTTTTGTTAGCATATATTTAGTGGGTGATTAAATTAGAAAATGAAAAAAGACAGTGGTTGATGAAGACAATTAATATATCACTTTAGAATTCGTCATTGTAAAATTCGGAAGTCAAGAAAAACATTTATGTTTGAAAGTCAACTTTTGAACGTGAAGATTTTTGTTCATGCTCGAAAGTTAACATTTGAGCATGAAAAATTTTATTCATATTCGAAAATTATTCATGCTCAAAAGTTATATTTAGGAATGTGTTCGACACAAACTCGAGTCCATACACATATTTAAAAGTATGTCAAGCACATTTTTTAGTGCCCACGTTTGGAAGTGTACCAAACAGATTTTTTAATGCACGTATTTGAAAGTGTGCTCCAACCACACTTTTGAGTATACTTTTGCTTATTTGAGCATAAAAGGATGCTTTCAAGTATGTTTGAAAATGAAAATTGAAACCTATTTTTTAATATAATAGAAGGGAATTATACAACAAAAATTTATTTTTTAACAAAATACATTCACAACCATCAATATATGGGAAAAAATTGAAAATGAATCTCCAAATGTGTCTGCTGAATTTTGTGATTGTCAATTGGAGTAAATTGTGAGAGTGTACTGGAAAGATAAATATAAAAATGTGAAATTATAAGAATGTGAAAAGGGATAATAGCCGATAGATAAAATAATAAAATTAGACTCACATGTGATGTGATGTAGTTTAGTGGTAAAAGATTCGTTGGATAGTAATTTTGCATTAGTTTTGAGTTCAAATTATGGATTGATATCACGATTTAAGTAGTGGATTTTAACAGTAGATTGTTGATCTAACCTTTTTTAAGATTTTATCTAACCTATTTTTTGTTGGTATATTTTTGTACTAATTTCGGATTTGATAGCATACGATCATTTCTACTGTAATATTATCAACTGTTAATTCGGACCGTATATTGCTTCAATGATTCGATATATAATTTGAATTGGACAAATTGAAATTTCTCTCATATATAAAAAAATGATAATAATAAAATTAAAATATATAGTAATAGGGATAATTTTATTCACAAAATGTTTATATGGATACAATTTCGTAAAAAAAATGGTTATAATCAATTTAAAATAAAATTTTGTAATATGATAATTTTTGAATTTCTAATATAAATAGTTTTGTTTGTTTGTTTGTTTGTTTTTGTTGTTGTTAAAACCCTTTATACAAAGTGGTTGGAATTGTGAGTCAAATGAAACAATTGAACAACTCTTTTAACTCACCTAAGTTCACATTTTAGGTGTTACGTAACATCTACGGTGACGCCAAAGACAAGTAGTAAAATCTGTCTCTATCGCTTGTTCTTAGAATTTGTTTGCACACAATAAACAGGATCACCTACCTTCCCACACTGATCTGTACAGTCTGCTAACTCTTCTTTGAGTATTCCCTTACCTCCATTTTCTAGCATTTCCCAACTGCGTTTAGCATTTTGCTTCTTGTTTTGTTATTGTACTTCTTTTTATTAGTTTACTAAGAATTACTTCTTGTTGAAAATGCGGGATAGTATTAGTATGCATGAATTTTTACCCTATTTGGTTAAAGAGTACTGCTTTTCTCATGTTCTCTCTTCAATGTCTTGATTATTCTTGTTTTCTTTGAGCATTAGGAGTTTAGGATTAGTGTAGAAGGAATGCAGACAGTTAGCTTGATCATAATGTTGTTTTTGTTGGTGGTAAACGTATTAGGAGGATCAGATTTTGAAGCACTTTTGAAGCTAAAGAAAGGCATAGAAAAAGACCCATCTGGGCAAGTTATTGATTCATGGAACTCCAACTCTTTAGCTTCTGATGGGTGTCCCCAAAACTGGTTTGGGATAACTTGTAGTGATGGCCATGTCACTTCTATTATTCTGAATGATATGGGTTTGGTTGGAAGCTTTAGTTTCCCTGCTATTATTGGGCTTAAAATGCTGCGCAATATCTCAGTTTCAAACAATCAATTTATGGGAACTATTACAAATATTAGTTCTATTCAATCTCTTGAATTTTTGGACCTTTCGCGAAATATTTTTCATGGGTTGATACCCATTAGCATTGTTAGTTTGAAGAATTTAGTGTTTTTCAATCTTTCTTCAAACAATTTTGAAGGTACTTTCCCTTCTGGTTTTGGCAATCTTGAGAGGTTGAAATACTTAGATTTGCGCGCTAATCGTTTCAATGGGGATATTATGAATTTTGTGTCCCAGTTGGCTGGTGTTGTATATGTTGATTTAAGCAGTAATCAGTGTTCTGGTTCATTGGATTTGGGCCTTGGAAACTCCATTTTTATTTCTTCAATTCAATATCTAAATATGAGCAACAATTCTTTAGTTGGAGAACTCTTTGCTCATGATAGAATGCCATATTTTGATAGTTTAGAGATATTTGATGCTAGTAATAATCAGTTAGTGGGTACTGTGCCTTCCTTCAACTTTGTAGTCTCCCTTAAAATTCTTAGTCTTCGAAGCAATAAACTGTCAGGGTCTCTACCAGAAGCTCTTTTACAGGAAAGCTCAATGATGTTGTCTGAACTGGATCTAAGCCATAATCAGCTTGAAGGTATACTGATTCTAGCTGTTTATTATTCTATTACCATGAATTGAGCTTTATCTTTTCTTTCGTTTATCTTTGGTGAACTATAGCATTCAGAATATGCCTCAAATCAGTTCAGTTTGTCATTCATTTATCTATTCCACATGCATCTCACTAGGATTCAGTCAATCCTGAACCTAGTTTATTTGCAAAAGATTTTGCCTTAAACCACTATCTCTTAAACATTTCTAGTCATCAAGGAGCGCAAGGCATTTATAGATTATATACTGTTGTGACGTTGCTGTTAGATTTCATCTCGTTGTTAATATAGAAAAGGCAATAAAGATTTGAAAATTTTCAATTAAAAGAGACTTTAGATTCTGCATTCTGAAAACTGTAGTCTCTCTCTTGTTGATTGGATTCTGGACTTATTGATTTTGGTATAGTACCAAAAGAATGTTCATACAACTTATTATTGGCAGGTTTCAATAATAGTTGCATTGTGAAGACAATGTGAATCATCCTTGAATTGATGCTAATCAAATTCAGTGTTGAAGCAGTGTGTTGTGCAGCTCAACAATAGAAAATGGGAAAGTGAAATAAAAAAAAAAACAGAATAGGAGATGCATGTGCCTATTTTTTTCATTCTCGGTACAAGAAACTGAATACCATTTGGCTATTCTTCCTCATCATCAAAATCTCCTGTTGCGATTATCTGATGCATCTCAAGATGAGGGTCACCAATATAAATGCATATTTTTTTACTTTATTTGAATCTTTCTATGCTTGATTTGCCAATTCTATTTCTGGTGATAAAAATATTAGATAAAGGTAATTTAAGGTATCACTTTTTTGTGGACTTATCTTGCTACAAAACTTTTCTCTGACCTGAGATTCATGGTCGGGTCAGTAATTTAGACTATGTTGAATTATCCCTTGAGATAGCTGATGAAAGAATTACATTGTCCAAAATTTCTGAAAGTCATTTTATGTTTTCTTAATATAGAAGTTTTCAATATGTTTCTCTTGTTTTAAATATTTCTCATTTCTGGCAGGTCCAGTGGGAAGTATAACCTCTGCAACCTTAAAGAAGGTTAATTTATCTTCAAACCAGTTTTCGGGGTCCTTGCCTGCTAAGGTTGGACACTGCTCTATTGTAGATCTGAGCAATAATATGTTCTCAGGAGATTTGTCGAGAATGCAGAATTGGGGAAATTATGTGGAACTTATTCATTTGAGTTCTAACTCATTAACTGGAACATTACCGAACCAAACTTCTCAATTTTTGAGGCTTACTTCTTTTAAGGTATCAAACAACTCATTAGAAGGTGCTCTCCCTACTGGTTTAGGATCATACCCGGAGCTGAAAGTGATTGATCTTAGCCTCAACCATTTTAGTGGAACCCTTCTTCCAAGCTTATTCACCTCCACAAAATTGACTGATCTTAACCTATCAAGCAACAACTTCAACGGCTCATTAGTTCTTCAAGAAATTGACAACAATCGTTCAATGGATTCTACTCAAAATCTGAGCCTGGTGTCCCTTGATTTGTCATATAACTCATTAAGTGGACATTTGCCATCTGAGATCAGTAAATTTCAGAAGTTGTTGTATCTTAACCTGTCCAACAATGAATTTGAAGGAAGCATTCCCGATGACTTTCCAAATGACCTACAAGGATTCAATGTGTCATTCAATAATCTTTCTGGTACGGTACCCGATAACTTAAGGCACTTTCCTAATTCAGCATTTCATCCTGGAAATTCCTTGCTTAGTTTTCCTCATTCGCTGTCACCACAAGGTGTTCCAGACTTGACTTTGCCAGAGCATCGAAATCATCTGAAGCCTACCACTAAAATTGCCATCATTGTGTGTTTGGTTTGTGGTGTTACAATGATAGCTCTTTCAAGCATAATGCTTTACTACCGAGCCCTTTGGAGTAAACATGGAAGGGACAGTTTGGAAAGAGATGGGGAAGAAAAAGAGGTCTCACAAGAGGGTTCTTCCCTTTCTCATTCATCAGTTAACAAAAAAGTGGAACCTTCATTATCTTCTGCCAGTTTGTATCAAGATCCTGAACCATTTTCCCAAATGGAGTCGGCATTTGATTTTGGAGAAACTTCATCAGTTGTAATGAAGCCTAGAGATCTTCTCCATTCTGAGTCAATAAGAAAAGGGGAAGGATTATCTTCCCCCATGTCTCTTTTGTCATCTTCAAGTCCATCACCATCTAAAACCAAACATCCTGCCAAGAATTCAAATGTGCTCAATGTTTGTTCTCCTGAAAAATTAGCTGGGGATTTACATATCTTTGACGGCCCACTGATGTTCACTGCAGAAGAACTTTCACATGCTCCAGCTGAAGTTATTGGAAGGAGTTGTCATGGAACTCTATACAAAGCTACACTTGACTCTGGTAATGCATTGGCTGTCAAATGGTTGAGGGAGGGGATGGTGAAACGGAAGAAAGAATTTGCAAGGGAAGTAAAGAAACTTGGGAGTATCAAACATCCAAATTTAATCTCCCTTCAGGGTTATTACTGGGGCCCAAGAGAGCATGAGAAGCTACTGATATCAAATTATGTTAATGCAAAATCTTTGGCCCTCTATCTTCAAGGTAAAGTTATTATACTCTGCCTTAGTTTCTAAACCACTAATCTAGAAAATTTCAGATTTTTCTCAGACATATACGTTCAAAGTAGCCAAGCCAATTGCTCAGATAACCCTGGAAAGTTAATTATATAATAATTAACTTATTCTATCTGTTTTATATTTTTCGAGCGAGTGAAAAACTATGATTAGTGTAAAAGCAACCAACTCATGTTGAGTCTACTACTATCATGTTATTGCTCATTCTTTCACCTGCATTTATTTTATTATTCTTCAACACCTGCATTATAATCTCCTTGATCATTTATTAATTTACATCAATACTCCATCCATCAATTTTTTTTTATCATTGTCTTCTGTATAGCCTTTCAATCATTAAAGTGCCCTTTAACTGATGCCTGCATGACTTATGTAGATAGACTGATAGCCTTCATCGTGCATTAGCCTTAAGTAATTGGTGTTTGCGATGCAAAACCAGAAGAATTGCTGCAAAAGCATTTCGTGATCACAACCGAGTTTAACCAATGCATTGATTTGAGCCAACAAAAAGAATGAAAACATTGAACTTGTTGTTAGACCAGAACCAAAGTGGTGGAGTAATTTTAGATTTTGGTTATCTGTAACTTTTAGTGCATATAAAGCTTTACTGTCAAACATTTTAATTATACAAATTAATGTGTGATCTTGTCAAAATCCGTTTCCATTCTTTCTCGTTTTCTATAAACTCTTTCTTCCTCTTATCTTCTACTGGCTGTTTTGGTCGTAGGAATATACTTCATGCTCATTGTTTAGATGATGTTTGATTATGAACATACAAACTCTTGAAATCCTGTGATATTAAATAGATGTCCAACTTCCACTTTAAATCAAAACTTTGTGAGTATTCATGTTAGAACTGAATTTATGTAGTTCTTCTTTATTCTATCAAAATACATATACTGTCAGTTAACTAAGATGGATATGCAAATTGTATTTGCAATGTGGAATTTGTATCAAATGGTGTTCCCCTAGTGTACTAAGTTTTAGTTATTCCTCCTGCGCTGATTTAAGTCAGGATTTTTGTTCTCTTATTGCTTTTCATGTCTTCAGCAGAAACTGATCCAAGAAAACTTCCACCATTGTCTATTGAAGAGCGGCTCAGAGTTGCAGTAGATATATCCCGATGTCTGAACTACTTGCATAACGAGAGATCAATCCCCCATGGCAACCTCAAGTCCTCTAACATTTTGTTAGAAGCTCCCGCAGTGAATGCACTCCTCACTGATTACAGTCTCCACCGAATATTAACATCTGCTGGCACAGCCGAGCAAGTTCTGAATGCAGGCGCTCTTGGCTATCGACCCCCCGAATTTGCTAGCTCAAGTAAGCCATGCCCTTCTCTGAAGAGTGATGTCTATGCATTTGGGGTTATCTTGCTTGAGCTTCTCACTGGTAAGAGTTCCGGGGAGATTGTTTGCGGTGACCCTGGAGTAGTTGATTTGACAGACTGGGTTAGGATATTAGCTTTTGAAAATCGCACTGGTGAATGTTTTGATAAAATGATTATGGATGGACATGATCTGGAGGACCTCCCTAGAATTCTTGATGATATGTTGCAAATAGCTCTAAGATGTATCCTACCAGCATCCGAGAGACCGGATATGATGTCAGTTTTCGAAGATCTCTCAATGATGGTCAGTCAAGGTAAATATCAGCTCTAAGTCTCTAATTGTTTCATCACTAACCCCATTAATTGGTTCATTCCTTTGATAGTTTTTGAGTCATATTTTCTGATTATTTTATCAAACTGTAAGTTCAAACTGCATTTCTCTATTAGTCTTAAGTGAACAATGCCTATGAATAGACATGATCAGTAGTAGTCATGAGGGAAGGAACTGAGGTTCCCTGTATATGTGTAGGATTAAATATTCTTTTTAACCCTGTAATTCAGGAATTTAATTTTGTTCTTCAAATCATTTGTTGTTAGTTTTTCCTTGGAATTGACCTTACCAATCCTGCCTTTTTTTTACTTTCAATACATGTTTAGCAAACGTTAAACATTGATATAGCTTGATGGGATCAATTCGAGGGCATGGAACATGGCCGTAAAGTGTGTTTGGTGTTGTATCACTTTCGAATTAAAGTTGTGAAAAGTGTATAAGCAGGGAAGCAGAAGCAAGAATATTTATGTAGCATTTATTCATCATAAATTTTTTCTTCAATCAACTTATGAAAAAATAAATTAATATTTTAAAAAAATTCAAATGATCAAATCTTTTTATATAATATTGTGGACTTCTCCTCTACATATATACAAACTAAGTAGTATATTGGGATAAGTATTTTTAAAAGTGTATAAAAATAACAAACATATGTAATAAAAAAATTTAATTAAGGATTATTGAAGTATTTATAATAATATATTTTCAATTTAAATTAATATATTATAATAAAATATAACTGAATATATTACAATTAGATAAAAGTCGAGAATACAGATAAATATTTATAAGCACAATGGGTATGTAAACGACTCTACATTTAATATACAAATCCCAAACCATAAAATATCATCCTCTCGTTCTCCTTACATTATAATGAATGCGAGAATTATAGAAGCAAGCAAGAAGTTTCATTTTCGTTGACTCATTCTTTTCTTCCACCTTCATAAAAGAGCAGCAGCCGATGGAGAATTGATGAAGAATGTATGTTCCTGGCTCTTCTTTTTTTCATTTTTAATTAATTTGTTAATTTTAATTTCTTATACAATGGCTTGTTTTTTTCATGGGTTCGAATTAATTTGATTATTACTGACATAATTTTAATTCTTTTAGTATTTTTGTTTGTTAATTTAAAATTTTTTTTAGGTTGAGAGTAATTAATTAACTTAATCATGTTATTAAATCTTAAAATCAAAGTTTTATTTCATGTGTTATAAGAAATCACAAAATTCTTTAAGCACCTAAAAAAATTTCGTCTTCAACAATATTAATTACACTTATTAGATAGAGAAGGACAATTTTCTTTCTTTCTTTTTAAGTTATTTACAAAAATAAATTATAACATTATCTTATGTCTTATGTCAAGGGAAGCATTACTTTCTCCTTGTGATTCTTCAAGTATATGCAAAAATTATTTTTATTTTTCACATATCAGAAAATATTTTTTTATAAGAACTATTAATAATTATTAATGAAAACTGCTAAGAGTGGAAATGGGATATACGAAATTCTTATGATCTATAATTAATTAAATTATATTTAAGTTATATATCTTAATTTATTTTCCCAAGGCACGTTATCTGTCTTTCTTAGCTGTTAATGCGGTTTCATTCTTTTTTTTTTTTTAAATTTAATAAATTAAAATTTAATTTATTTAGTAAATATTAAGTGAAAATACATACACACTTAATAATTAATCAAATATTATTTTCTTTTACTATTCATACATATTTCAATTTATTAAAAAATTTTGTTAATTTTTTTTTTTTTTTTGAGTTGATGAGTTCTTTGCATAATGAAGTGATCGCTGCTGAGAAGAATAAGACGGTGCCGTTTACGGTGAATTTAAGAGTGTCAGTAAGGTCACGTCCCTGAAAACTTGGACGATCAAAGTCAAAGTGAGATATGATCTAACGGTGGATAAGTTAATGTCTCAGTCAAATATTATTTCCAAGGATTGTGATTACAGTATGAATCTATGGTAGACAAGATAAGGGAGTGTTTGGTGGTAGCATTAATATTATTATTCTACGGTTCGTAAGATTAGTCTAATATCGTCATACGTAATTCTTTGTAGTTTGTGGTATACAATACATGTTGTAAACTTGATTTTGGTGAAGGAATATTTTTTTATAGGAAGTACAGCATATGAAAAATAAAAATGATATGATAATAATTTCTTTTTATTGGATCATATTGCAATATATGAATTATTGTTATTAGCTAAGTTAAAGTGTTAGGCATGAACAAAAGAACAAATTTAAAGGACTAAAAATATAATTTTTGGATTATAATGTTAATGATATAAAATTTTTATACAAATTTTTTGTTTATTTTTTTAAAAAAGAAAAGAAAAATAAGTTATATAAATATTATTATGCTAATTTATAAATATTATTATTATTATCATCATCAATGGGTCGCACAAAACTATCAGCAACTAAAACTATATCAAAGATGGCTACCGTGGCATTTGGCACATTGCTTTTTTTATTATTTATTATTTTAAATCAAAAGTTTTCAATGTCAATGTATGTATAATTAAGAATAAGAATTTAAGAATTGAATTAGATTGATATAAAATTTTAATTTAATTTATATATTATAAATTATATTTAATTCGGTAAGTTCAAATATCGTATTTATACGAAATGTTTTTTTAAGGGTTTAATTGGTTTATAAAGTCCACTAATAAAGATAAAAAAATAATTGATATATTTAAAAAAAATTATTAAATAAAGATTAAATATAAACTAAAACATTAAAATTTTGAAAGTTAATATTTTAAAATATATTTTAACTTAATTGAGATTAATTGAAGAATTATCTTAATTGAAGATAAAAATTATTTTATACACAAAAAATATATATTTTCTTCAAAAAATTAATATTTAATTAAAATTATGTCTTTAAATTAATTAATAAAATCATTTAAAAAAGTGTTTAAGACATATTAAAAATTCAAATTATTTTTTGTATCATATATCTACAATGAATTAAGGAATATGATGTAAACCCCATATTTTTTTGACCTAGGGGTATTTCAATCATTTTATTCTCTAGGAGCATTTTTGTTATTTTTAAAAAATGTGTGTTTATATACTTTAATCAAGTAATTCCATATTGATGTTTATTAAGTGTGCGGAGAAGATGTAGATGAAATTTGATAAGAATTGGTGAAGTTGGGAAAAGTTCCTTAAGGTATATACTGTGCACTCAGTGTTCGAAATTAAATTTTCATTAATTGAAAAATAAAATTTATAAATTGTTTCCTTCTACTGAAAGTAGAGACGATAACAATCGAGTAGAAAGAAATAAGACATTGGAGGAGAGAGAAAATCCTATTTGAACTGAAGTAGATAGAAGTTGAAATGCATAAAGCCATGCTTACTAACTTCGGTCAACTGAAGGGGGTATTCGATAAACCAAACTTTGCCCGCATTCTGTCCGAGACCTAAAAATTTCACTGCGATCGATTGAACTTTTCCTAGACACTGTTTGGAGATAGAAAATGATATTTTGATCCATTAAAAGGTGCTATTTGATCGACCAAACTTAAGAAGATGATGATTTTACCCTTTTTTGAAACTCTCCTCCCTCGTATATTCAAGGATATTTTAGTAATCTTATCCTCTATTATAAATATAAGTCAAGCACCCTTCCCTTCATTCTTTTCTTCCTCCTTTCTCTCGTTCTCTCATTTCTTCCATTTCTCTCTATTCTCCCAAATCTTTTTCTCTCATATTCTTATTTCTAAACCGATTAAATTGCTATTTCTTGCATCCAATCACTAAACCTCATCATCCTCTACCCTTTTCACACTTTTTCATTGATTCAATAGAGAAATCGAGGGGGAGGATAAACGGAAGAGTTAGAGTTTATTATTTATACCAAACCATTTCAACGATTCTTGAAGATTAAAGCTTTTTAGGGTTAATTTTAACTTTTGGTAAGTTCCTTAGCTCGATTTACACTCATTTACATGTTTATTACTGTCAGCCCCATGTCTGTAATCCAAGGGCACAACAGTAGTTTTATCTTTTTATTGCACATGTATTTGCCTCTACCTTATACACCGTTAACACGTCATCATGATTTTATATTTATCTTGGGGATTTGAGTTTGTTAAGGTAGAGTTTTGGGATCGTAAACGTAGGGACCTCAACGTAATTAAAAATATATTTTATTTTGAGTGGGACTCAACAATATTTTCCAAATTTGGGGAGTATTCAAGTAAGATTTTTAATTTTTAACGGGTTTGATCGATCGAATAGGGTGATTCATTGGATCGATATTTTTAGGACTCCTTGAAAAATTTGTGGCTTTAGATTCGTTCGAACAAATGGGAGATTCATTCGATCGAATGAGGCTTTGTTCGATTGAATGGGAGATTCATTCGATCGAAGTGTTGATTCATTCAGTCAAACATGAATTCATTTGACCGGTAATTTAGAAGCTCTCTGACTTCTGTAGACGTCAAAGGATTCGTTTGAACGAACTGTGATTCGTTCGAACGAACGAACTCCAATTCGTTCGATCAAATCGACGCGAAATAACCAAAATTGCCCTCTTCTAGAAGCTCTTCTTCAGAAAACTTAAGGATAAAATGATAATTTCGTCCTTTTTCTATAAATAGGGGGTCCAAGCTCAGATTTCTCGCTTTTTCTTCTTTCTTTCTCTTTTCTCCCTCACGTACATTCTCTCCCTGCTCTCTCCACCTCTTTCTCAATTTCTTACCACATTTTTGTTTTCTCTTTGCTTGTCGATGGCATTCGTTGCGTCTAACTATCCGGAAGCATTGATTGGATGATAGAAGTACAGAGAATGAAAAGGGGAGTTAGGGTTTCATAGAGAAAAATTAGGTTTTTTCAAATTCTAACCGAAAAATTGGAGTTCATAGCTATATTTCTAACTTGTCTGTGTATTTTGTTTTTTATTTCATGAAGTTTAATTCGTATGAGTTTTACTATTTATTCGTATGATTTTCAGTTAGTTTATTTGTGTACATTTAGATTTTTTATGTTATTTGGGTTGTAGTGAAGTTGAGGGAGTCGTAGGAAGTTAGGAATATAGTTTTTGAGAAAATAGGTAAGTATAAATAGTAACCAAAGTTACTGTTCTGACAGACGTGTGGGATCCGCAAGTCTAAATAGCGAAATAGAGCCAAATTACACTTGTATAACCATATTGTGGATTCATGGTAGAAAAGGTTGGGTAAATAGACGTATAACAGGAGTTTTAATTGAATTCGCGTAGTATCCGACTTTAGGATAAACCCAGATTAACATATATTACATGCCATTCGAGTCACATGCGTACTTTAGAAAGTATATTAATATGTATATTTGGATAATTGTGTTTAGGTGACGATATGCGAGCGAGGTATCCGCGTGACACTCTGAGAAACGAGAAAAATTAGGGAGTGTATACCCTCCTTACTTTGTAAGTGGACTATTTTTATGTTTTGTTATTTCATTATGTGTGAAATATATATATGTTTTGCATGGATGAGGGCCATGGGCCACTTTTCGATATATTCTGTTTTGATAGAAGTACGGAGAAGGAAAAGGGGAGTTAGGGTTTCGAAGAGGAAAATTGAGGGTTTCTGACTTCTGAGCAAAATCAAGGAAAATCAACCATACCAGGAGGTTCGTAGCTACATTTCTAACTTGTCTGTGTATTTTATTTTGCATTTCATAAAGTTTAATTCATATGGGTTTTACTATTTATTCATAGGATTTTCAGTTAGTTTATTCATATACGTTTAGATTTTTCACGTTATTTGGATTGTAGTGAAGTTAGAAATATAGTTTTTGAGAAAATAGGTAAGTGTGAATAGTAACTAAAGTTACTATTTTGACAATCGTGTGGGGTTTGTAGGTCTAAATAGTGAAATCAAGCCAAATTACACTTGTATAGCCATAATGTGGGTTAGTGGTAGAAAAGGTTGGGTAAATAAATGTGTAACAGGAGTTTTAATCGAATTTACGTATTATCTGATTTTAGGATAAACCCGGATTAGCATACATTGCACGTCATTTGAGTCATATATGTACTTTAAAAAGTATATTGATATGTATATTTGGATAATTGTGTTTAGGCGACGATACATGAGCGAGGTATCCATGTGACACTCCGAGAAACGAGAGAAATTAGTGAGTGTATACCCTCCTTACTTTGTGAGTAGACTATTTTTATGTTTTATTATTTCAGTATGTGTGAAATATGTATATGTTTTGCATGGATGAGGGCCATGGGCCATTTTTCGATATATTCTGTTTTGATGATGACTCAATGATATTGATACGATCGATGAGTCGAATTTTATATTTGTTTTATGTTGATAGTACAGTTAGTGGGCTAGGTTTTATACTTGTTGAGATGACGACCATGAATGCCGGGATATTATTAATGTTGACGGTCATGTGAGTCGATTTTATTTATATTTTGGTGATGATGGCCATGAGGGCTTGTTGTGCACAGTAGCTATTGATTGTAACCTAGGGTCGGTATGAGGAGATAGAGGTCATCTAGGTAAGTGTAGAGACTTCACAGGTGGGGGAGTCATATGGTGGTTATTATTTTTATGAGTGGATGGATTGATCAACTGTGAGTCTCATATTGGATTAGCACGATATCACCACGTGACTAATCCGAGGTGAACGTTAGTGGTGGGCATATTTTTTGAAAAATCCAACATGTTTAGTTTTTTGTATTTAAATATATTTTTATAAATAATATGTTTTAATTGCATATAAAATCCACTGATGGTCTCGGGACACCCATGGCTAGGGTAGTTGCCGGGAATGGGAGCCAGCCCAATGATTTGTAACTTGTGTTTTGAGATTTTCAGACTAAAAGAACTTCTTGAATTTAATTGTTTTATACTGTGTTTGAGGTAGGTTTTCCTACCTATGGGTTAAATACCATGTGATATATCCATATATGTGTTTTCAATTCGCTCACTGAGTATATTCCCATATACTCACCCCCCTCACTCTCCAGTTCCAGTTTAGGTAGTCGATAGGTGTGTGGTGATGGTGGTGACTCTCCCAGATTTTGGGATCAGCAGGTATAAAATTAGAATCAACTCGCTTAGATTTGCATTAGTCCACTGGATTTGTATTTTTTTAAAAATATATTAAATTATTTATTCCTTTATGGATTGTAAACATATTTTGGTTTTATCGTGAACGGGTTAACCTTATGATTTTTTTGATTTGAGAAATATTTTATGTGATGGATTAGTATGTATTTTGAAGTGTTGTGGATTGTTTAAAATGATTAAAATTTGGGTGGTTGGATGGATTTCTTTGGGAGCGTGGTATAAAAAAATGATTTTTGAAACTGGTTTTGTAAATGCCTTACAGGCTGACAAGGTGTATTCTGTGTTATTGGATACATCCTGAAAGTCTGTTGCGGTTGTCATGAGTAGGACCCACAGGTTGGGGTGTGACAACTTAAGTGGTATAAGAGCATTTGGTTTTAAACGGTTTTGGAAACACCCAAACTTGGTTTTCAAACTATGTTTTAAAATTCTGCACATGAGTTTATAAATTTTGAAAGTTTCCAGTGGACTAGGTGAGTCGAGTCATAAGGAGCATCACCACCATATTGAATACGTGCATTAAATTTCGTGCTCTTTTGTCATAGAATGTCTTCGAGACCAAGACGAGATTGTGGTAGACCACGAAGGGAGGTAGTGCCTGATGTTGAGGAAGAGGCTACGTTGTTTGTGCCTCAGCCAGATTCCGAGGAGCAGCGTGAACCTCCTCCACCCCAATACTAGCAACCGGATATGGGAATGCCTCCGAGTATGACTCTTGAGTAATGGGCTGCCTTTATGGCATAATGGAATGATCAAGCTACTGAAGCATCCGGATCGGCTTGAAAGTTGTCCAAGTTGATTAAAGAGGTTTGACAATTAGGAGGTGTGCCTTTTGGAGGCACTTCTGATGCTACAGAAGCCAATCGATGGTTTAGAAATTTAGAAGGAGACCTGAATGATATGGAGGTGGAGGATAAGTACAAGTTAAAGGTAGCTGTCAGGTTGTTAGAGGATAGTGCAGCTACATGGTAGGCTAATGTACAAGTTAGGCCCTCAGCACAATTAACTTGGGATAACTTTGTACAAGAATTCAAAGACCATTACTATAATTCTTTCCACTGCAACTAGAAGAAGCAGGAATTCCTTCAATTAAGAGAGATAGGTATGGCAGTGACAGAATATGAGACCCAACTGAGAGAGTTGATTGAATTTGTACCAGAGTTTGCCAATAAAGATAGCTTGT
>JAVXUL010000008.1:465667-477246 GCA_035590515.1 Trichilia minutiflora | reverse complement strand
TAATAATAATAATGGGTAGAATTTTTATTTTTTAAATTAAAGAAAAGAAAAGGTCATAAATATGACCTACACCCAACCATAAAATCATAAATCATGCTAATTATTTATTTGACTAATTGTTCATGTTCTTATCAGTTATTATTTATGAATTATTTTTTTGCATTTATTTATTATTTTGACCAATAGTATCTCGGCTTTTATTAGATGTTACATCAAGGATACTATTTTTAAAAGATTAATTTAATTAACATTAATTATGATCTTTGAAAATAATACAATTTAAAATGAAATAATAACAATTCAATCTCTGAATTTTGTGCTGTTTACCAAGTATTTCATTCTATATGAAATTATACAAATAAATTTATATAAAGAATTTATGCCCAGTAAACTGAGTAAAGTTTAAAAAAAAAATTAAACTTCAGAAAATAATAATAACAATTTAATTATTTTAATTTCAAAACTTTGGTAAATTAATTTATTTTAATTGGATAATAATTAATTTGTATGTTTTTATCTTAATAAGATATAAACTAATTTACTTTATTAATGTAAGAATTAATATATATTTAATTTTTTAAAATTTATATTTAGTTTTCTTAATTCCTGGGTTTGAAGAATTACTGTATTATGTTTGCTGGCTATAATTTTTTTGAAAGCTTTTATACTTTTGTTTTACTAATATATTTTGATTTTTCAATCAAGATTTACTTGAAACAAAAAAATTAATTAGAGAACTATTATTTAATAGATAAATTAATTTATCTTATTTAACTTTTTTTTATTTTAAAATTAATAATATAAAATGTATTTTCAGTTATAAAACTCGTTAAAATAATACTATGTAATAATAAATATATATTAAAAGGATACTTGCTGAGGCTATTGATTTAAAATTAGTAATAAATAAATTTAATATATTTAAAAAACATATATATAAACTAGACTATATTTTTAATATAAAAATATTTATTATATATACATTTTTTAAAAAAATTTTGGATTATTAAAATTCCTAGAACCATATTAATATAAATTTAGTCCACTTGAAAAAAAAAATTGGATACATCTCTTTGCGTAATATTATTTATCTTAATTTAAAGAAAAACAATGACAAAATATTTTATTATTTTATCAAATAACTTAGGGATTAATTTCAATGAAAAAATATATATTTTTTCACCAACATGATAATAATAATTATGATAAAAAAAAATATTACACATGTCATATTATTATTGGATTGTGGTAATAAAACCATACACAACAAATCAAATGTTGGGGACAATAACTATCATTTTCGATCCACTACACTATACACCAACTAAAATGGAACACAAGGAGTGAAAAGTTCATACAAATCCCTAAAGCCAAATTTACAATGTTCTGTCACTTTCACAATTCACTTGAACATTCATATTTCTACCACTAAATTTTGACGTAATTTCCATATTTAAACGGTTTATAAACAGCTTTCTTTATTTTCTGGCTTAATTTAACTTGAACCCAACAGCTAAATGCCCATTTATTCGACTCTCCAAACAAAAATGGCACTTCAATTTTAACTCGTACCTGAAATGCTTTGTTTTTCTGATGTTTTGAGCACCATAGATGAACTTACAATGCTTAAGAAATGTCAAAACTTAAGATTGCGACTTCAACCGATCATGATGACTCTTATCTTCTTGGCTGATCATTTCATTGTACTTAATCTTAGCTTTTTGGATGGCCCCTTTGAGGTCTGTATACATATTTACAGAATGCTCAGCGAAGCTGTTCAACCGATCAAGAAATTCCACCAACCTTGAATGGAAGCGATCAAAGCCTAAAATACAGTCATCTGAAGCTTCATCTATGAACATATTAACTGCTGAATCACTAACACTCTTCCCTTGATTCTTCTCTTGACGTGGTAAAAGACGACTTGTTTCAGCGGCTAAACTCTTAATAGAGTCGGTTAGGTCTTTACTTGTCCGCTTATTCAGCAACTCCAACCAGACATCACAGGTAGCGTATATTGGAGGCCCTAAATTTCTCAAGGGAGGAGGATCTAAACGCTTTTTTTTCTTAGAAGACTTTTGAGGAAGAGCGACGCACTTGACCAGCCAATTGTTTATGGCCTCCAGATAAAATTTCTGAGCATTCATCCATTTTGTAAAACTCGAAGACAAAGAGTTTAGTTCATTTACTAGATGAACAGTAATCTGTCGATCTGAATCTGATTTTACCGAGATTTTACTGTTGCCATCATTGTATGCTACAGAGATGACATGACACTGGAGTTTATGGCATTCAAACATCACTTCCCACATCCGTATTAACCTGTCATCATCACAAAAAGAATAACACATGAAGTTCGCAAGTGAAACATCTATAACTACAATAGGCAATTGTATGCCATTGGGTACCTCAATAAATTGAAAGAAATAAGTGAAAGAAAGTAACGTGCCAATTTGACAGCTAGTTGAGTCCATTTTGAGGACCAAATGATTAATTTAAATACTAAGGAAGAAAATATCAAAAGATTAATGATTCATATAATTAACTTAATGGGAAATGCCTTGAATAAATCCAATGGGTAATTAATAAACCAGTTAGACATAAGGGTAGCTATCATCCCTCTTTTTGATGAATAATCATATAGACTGGTACCCGCGATGGCTTCCTTCCTATGAGATTAATTTCACATGAATAACCAATGCACCACACATGTTACAAGTAATCTCATCTATTCAAAATACTTCAATTTAATGATCTGTAACTTGTGCCATAATTTATGTAAGGAATATGCGGCAATGGTCCTAGCCAGCTATATAAACATACAAAGAGCAGTTATTTTTTAATTTACAATTATGAGTTAAATTGGGACATACATTGTCATTCACCGATTCCAGGCAACCTAATGGTTAAACGCTAAAACTAAATAGTATATAGTATTGCAAGCTGATTAATCCTCTTTAGTATGGGACTGCAAACTTAGTAAACCACTTAAGGGTCATTTATTTCAGTAGAAAGATCCCCACCATAAGAAAATAATAACGATGACAATAACAAAATGCATACCCTTCAATCAACTCCTCAAGTTGAGGCTGGAGCTCTTTGTCCCGTAATTCTTCAATCCTTCTTGATATTGAATCAATTCTGTGAATTGCAACCCTGATTCTCGAGTGTAAGTCCTTAACTACTGCACGGGTTTTATCTATTCTCTGGAAACTTTCTCCTTGTGATTCCAACTGTCTTAAGGTTCTACATTTTGAGTCATACTCTCTTCTTACCATCTCACTGGCCTGCATTTAAGATCATTCTGTAAAATAATATATTTATGACAGGGAAAAAACCCATACTTTGGGATGCTTCAGGAAAATAGCTACTTGAGTAGAAAGACTGTGTCTGAGTGTCAGAAAAAAGAATGCCCATGAATTTGACAAACAACAATCAAAATTTACATTGGGATGCATTAATTTGGAACTAATCAAAATCATTATCTCTCCTAGTCAACAGACAATTACAAAATCAAGTGTCTACATTAAAACATAGTTGGCCTCTTAAAGTTATACTTGAGCAACGTCCTCTATCAGTAGCCCCACACCCTTGGTTATTCTATCCCCTTTAAAATGCAATACATCATAATTATCGTTGAATTAACATTATTTTGACCAGACGCAAAGTAATGCAGACAATTTCAAACATTTTGGCAGAAAAAATTGATTTGTAAGAAATTTATATTCTTTCTGCTTTAGAAGGAGGGGTATATCAAAGAAATAATGTCAGATTTAAGTTTTGAAAGAACAATATCATTGCTTAAAAGGATGTTAGAAAGAATTTAAGTATCAAGATTTCCATGCATTAAACATAATTCAGTGAACAACTAAATTACTGCATCTATATAATGACTTCTAACCCTAACTTCTCTGCAATATTTAACAAACCTCTCCCATTATTTTGCTTCTCATGGAAGATATTTGATCTCTTTTTTTCAGCTCATTCCATATAATTTGTAAATTGATCGTCATATAATGTACAACTAGGAAATTAATGCAAAACACGAGGTTCCAGAATAAAACCTTTACCACAGAAAGAAATCGGTAGTACCTTTACTTCATCATAAAGTTTTCTCTCCCATGCATATAGCCTATCCAAAGTTGAAGCATGACTGCTTGAGATCATGTGAAGATTGTCAAAAATATCACTGGTAAGGTCCTCAACATCGTCCTTTGAGTGCATGCCGAAAGGATTTCTAGAAGAAGATGATCGAGATGATGCAGTTCTGTGCCAAGTGAGGTACTTTATGTCTGTTTGAGGGGGCTCTGAGCAAACATAGAAAAGAGATACTTAGTGATGAAGAAAAAAGGATCAGCTACAAGTTAGAGATCATCAACTAAGTGGATTACAAAGGAAAGAGCCTATATCAGATATTTAAACATTTCTCAAGTACAAAATGTGAGTCTAAAGCTGGAAATCTAACTATTCATTATTAAGAATGCAATCAACTGTACAATTGTTACTAGGATTTTCGATATGTCCGAGTAAATCATGTAAAGATAGGTATATTAAGGTCTATTTATCAACCTTAATAGGACAAAATTATAAAGAACGCATAAAACCCTATACACAAGCACATATTGTTCTTTAAATAAATAACAATTTACATCTTAGGCTTGATGGGTCATTTTGAGTAGAAATGGTCATTTATCATAAAATTGACCTATTAATTCCTATAGCTATTTTCATATTAACTCTGCACGTGATCAAATTCTCGAGCTATAAATAACTCAACCATGATCTTCTATACAACTAACTTATAATTTTCAATGAATTAAAAATATTTATTTGAGTTTTAGCTCAAGATAACTATTTGTTAAAGTTTCTAAAGGGTTCTCAAGTGATTTACAAATTGAAATTTTAACAGCATTTCCTTCAGTAACCCAACAGTTTGTGTGCTATTTGTGAATCAATAGAAACAGAGGTATGTCAATTGAAGACATCTGAAAATGATTATCAACAATATGAGTATGGACTTCTACAGGTAAAAAGTAACAAACAAGATTTGAGACAGCATCTCTCATACTTTATGGCAAGGATCCTGGAAAAGACATCCATTGCAAGAACAAAGAGATAGCAGGAGGACTGATATTACTAGAATTATAGAAGTGCATCTTTACACCAGATATTGGGAATTGTCAAATCAAAGGAGTATGTTGTGGATATCAAGAGCTAAGAACATAAGGTTAAAGATACATCACATAAGATCTCTAAAAACCATCAAACATTAATGCAGTTACATCATTGCATCTCAATGACAGATATCATTAAAACATCTGTCCAACCCTAATATGATGCATTATACTTGGTTTCATCAAGAAAATAGAATCTTTATTTTCACCTTTTGTGGTTATTTTAGTGTTTAGCTGCAAACATAAAGATAAGAGGGCATACCTTCTTCTTTAACTTGGCTCGGGTCTTCCCCACAAGAGAAACAAGCCTTCAAGAATGTAAATGCCACTGAAGCACCTGCCAAATGAAATTTTCTCTTTATGAAAATCATCTACAAACACATATCAAGGGTGTAAACTTCAATTAATTAGTAATCTCCATTCATCTAGAAAAAAGAAAAAAAGAAAAAACAGATAAGCTAGACTTTCTTATTGGTACTGCAAAGACATCATACCCTTATCATTGTCTCCACATTAATCCTACCAGTAGGGACATCAATGATCACTCATAGCAAACGTTTTTGAAAAAAAAAAAAAATTACTGAACACTGCTAAAAGTAATTAATACAAACAAATGACAAAATGGAATGAAACACTTTATTGGATATTTAGTAGTAGAATTAGACTAGTTGTTGTGTTGTCTTCTTGTGTTATATGAATTTATATGATTCCTTTCCTTATGTTCAGTTTATCCCACACCACTTTTCATCAGATGAAACTTTGTTTATATTAATATGGCCATAGATTCATACAAACACCCCACAGCTAATAAATAACAGGCAATAAATCATACTTTAAAACAAATTTTTATCTGACAGAAATATCAAAGAGAGAAAGAGAGAGTTCATACTTTCTTTCTCAGGGAATATTGGACGAAAATGCAACTTATTTGCTTCAAGCATCCTTGGAACTTCCTTCCCAGACTCAGATGCTTTTATGAAGAGAACTTCAATGTCTTTTATGCTTGAGATGAAGTCCTTTGCAGCAACCTTACTTTCAAGACAATCTTCCTTCACTGGTGTTTTCTTCACTTCAGTTAGAAACAAAGCTGTAGAGGAAGTGGCTCTTACTGGTGATAAATCAGGAGAGTTGCTTTTCCCAGCACTCACGAAATCACTTTCAGAAGCAATACTTTGAGCAGAAGGCATAGTTGGTGAAGCAATAGGTGCATTATGATCATGTAGCCTGTTTAGATTTTCAAAACTTCTAACTAAAGTATCTGCAGAGGGCTCATCAAATTCATCCTCTGAATCCCGAGACTCTTCACTCTTGTGAAATGAAGGCTTCTCTTCTTCACCTTCCAGCTCAGGTATTCCTTCCTCTTCCCTAAGCCATCTTAAATACTCAACGTTCTCATACCCATGTTTCATTCCTTTTCCTTCTTGAAATGAAAATTGATGGTCAATTGGATGAGAACCAAAGTAATCCCATTTAGGGGTTTCTGATGGGAGGGGTAAATCTTCAAATTGTGATGATTCTGCCTGTTCAGTTGAACGAGGTGTGGCATTTTGTGGGGTACTTGATGATATTACTGTCTCAATACCAGGTGAAGGAGGTTTCTCTTCAACTTTTTTGGAAGAAAAGCCCCTAAATTTCATGTGATTCTCCTGAAACCGATAAGAGGAAGCAGGCGATGAAGATGGAGAATGGATCTTAGCCACATCTACAGGTTGTGAAAATTTTGGAGAGGAAAACGAGAAATGAGAAACAGACGTCCCGGTCAAAGATACTGGTTCTGGAGTAGCATTGGTGGGAGTGTATAAAGAAGATTCAATTGGACCTTCAGGTTCAACAAACATTCTGAGAGCAGTTCCTGTATTTCTCAATGACTGAACATAAGTAACATGTGTGGCTGCTAGTAAGCACCTTCCATCAAGTGCTTGCCTAACAAATTTCTTCCTTTCACGACATAGCTGCAAAGCTTTATCTTCTTCTATTCTAGAGCTGGAAACCCCCATTTTCCCAGTTCCAGATGTTGAATATCGGTTTCTATCACCCAACAGGACTTAAGCTTGCCCTGGAACGTAACAAATTCATCTACATTAGATAAGCAACCAAACAGTAACTTTCAAAAACGAATACTATTTGCAAAATGTAATAAGACAAGTAAAACAACTCAAGTTTGAGAAAGACCCAGGGCTCATTTATCAGAACGAAAATATGAGAAGATAACAGCAAAATTCTCTTTGAAACAAGGAAATGAACCTCGCATCAAATACAACCAACTACAAAGAGATTTAACAACCCTGAGCATTCAAGTCTCCTCTTCTGGGTTATTAACGCAACTACAAATATTCCTTTAGCATAACATCTGAAAAGAAAATCTGTCATTTCATTTAATTTTCAATAAACAACTGTTCCCTCTCTCATGAAAAAAGAAAGAGAATCAGAACACACAATTTCTGGCTATCAACCGGTTAATACTTCACAAAAATCATACACAACATAGTTTCTGGCTATCTAATACGAAAAGAATTTGCATCACTAAAGTAAATCATATAGAGTAATCAATAACAGCAATATTCACACCATCTCTACCCCTGCCAAGATGACCCAAGAAAAAGAACAGTTCTTTCCTATGCAACCAAGGTAATCAACGAAAATATAGTAAACTCAGTTTGCAGTAGACATGGATGTTACTGTTGTGTTTCAAAATAGAAATGGGGTGAGAACTCTCAGAATCTACACATGAGGAAACATCTAAACATTTGTAAAATTTTGCATCTAAGATATTATGCACATAAATAATGCGACATTGGTGTAGTTTTTTTTATCGTCAAAGAACATTGAAAAGTAAAACAATAATCAAGCTTACAAGTTGTTAAAGTTGCAGTAGAAAATTTGAACAGAACTTTCAAATATAGGCCACTGAAGGACTAATCTCCCATAACTGCAGTATGATTGTTGAGGACAAGAGTCGTATCACTTCAAGTGCCCCACATACCGATATTTTTAATAAAACTGTTGTATAAATCATAGCTTGAAAAATATAAATATCAACATTTTAACGAAAATGGACATAGACATTTAGAGCTAAACCTGAAAATGTTGAGTGATAACAGTTCGGAAGAAAATGATCAATTTCAGGAAACCCTAGACCTTCAATTCTTAAAGAAAAGCTAAAGAGTAAAAATTAGAAAGAAAAGAATGTCCACAAACTTTTATTTTTATTTTTTTTACCAAAGAGCTAAAGAAAAGCTGCTCAACTCAAAGTTCAAAATTTAAACCTAAAAAGAAGAAAACATGAATAGATAAATTGGGGAATCTCTAAGAATATACTACAATGCACAATTCCAAGAAAAACCAATATAATAACATCACTAAAAGCTGCAACACAGAAAACTCAAATGAAAAGTAAATCAATTCTCGAAACCCATACTAAAAATAAACTTCAATATTACAGCATCCTGAGTTTCTGCTTGATCAATTAAACACATGGGGAAAATACAAGAGACCCACCAAAGAAAAAGAAGGAATTTACATGGAAAAGAAGAAAAGTAGAAAACCCAGTTCGGTGAGCCAAAGTTGCTTAGAATTCAAAGCTCAGAAGATAGTTACACCAGTATAAATAACCATGAACAAGCAAAATCAGATTGAACCACCAACACAGAGAAGATATCCACTTATTGAGTTTCATAAGACCCTTCTCATTAATCCAATCCAAAACTCAAAATTTTGTTAAAAAAAGAATCAACCCAATTGAAAAGATTAAGAAAACAAAAGCTTTGTAAAAGGAAACACTTCAATCAAACCCAATAAAAAATAACTACCACCTAAATCAGAAGCAAGCTTGAAGAACCCCTATCCCATATGGAAATATTAAAAAAAATGTTACCTGGGAAACGAAGGAAGACTTGGTTCAATCAATCAGAAGTGTTCAGACAGAACTTGGCTGCGTGGGTTTCAGAGAAAACTGCTACTATCTCAAGTCAAGTCAAGTGAATCATCCAGATACGTGTGTATACTGAGCTGTACAGAGAGAAAAATATGAAATGACTTAAAGAAAATTCTTTTCTGAAAAATAAAAAGGAGAAGAAAAAAAAGGGAAAGATAAAAGAATAGTGATGAAGACAGAATTTGATGGAGTTAATCATCAACCATGGCTGGTTCCATGCAAAAGGCATGTGGAAAGCCAAACATTAAAGACAACATTTTGTGGACTGTGGTTCCCACTTCCTTTCTTTATCCTTTCCTTTCCTTTTTAATTATTTTTTTAATTAGTCAATAATTTTTATATTATATAGTACCATATTTTCACAAATAATTATATAATTTGTTCATTTATATCAAGTAGATCCCTATTTAATTTATTCCTTATTGAAATAACCAAATTACTTTGATCCTATTGAAGTTTTACCATTGGTAAAAAAAAGATGATCTATTTCTCAAGGCCGCGCTTAGAGACATCTTTGATATATGAAAAAAATATATATTTTTGTTTGTAAAAATATAAAAATTAGGAGAATTGAATATTATTTTCCAAGGCAAGTTCATTATTGTAAGTAATAATGGACGGCCGCGACCTCTTTCCCATCTATCTTTCTTTCCGGTAATTATTTATGTTTGATGTTTGTGTCGGTTGTTTTCAGTTTTTATCTAAATTAATATTTTTTTAAAAAAATTATGGGCCCATATTTTTGGTAAATTTCTATGTTATAATTGATGATATTATTATATAAAATTATTTAATTAATTTATAATATTAATTCTATTTACAAGTAATTATAAAATCATGTTATGTCTATCCTATTTTTTTTTTGTAATAGAGATATCCAGACTAGTTTATATCTATCTCCACTCGATTAATCCTCAAAACAACTTAGAGGAGGCTAACATAACATCCATATCTATCATTATATTAATTAAAATTATTTTTTTAAATATTTATGCTAATAAACTATATAAATAATTGATCATTTACGAGTAATTATAAAATCAAGTCATGTATACTGTTATGTTAATTAAAATTATTTTTTTCAAAATATTTATATAAATAAATTCCATATATAATTGTATACAATTTAATGGTTGGGATCTAAAATTAAAAAATTAAATTTAATATTGACAACTTAAAATTCATATTTATCATTAAATTATAAAAATAAACTATTAAAATTTTGTGTTTAAATTTGAGTTTAAGCTCGTTTAATAATGTAAGAATTATTTTGTGAACATTATTCTCTAATTAATATAAACTTTATCATCTAAAACATATCATTCATAATTAACAAAAAGTAATAAAAAAATATTAATTAGAACTTATAACTTTATATTACTCAAAACTAAATAAAGGCCAAGTTCACAAATATAAGAGAAATTTAAAATTATAATATTTAAAATATATTTAAGATAGATGCTCTAAGAAAGAAAATTTTATTAGAGGTTAGATATAATTGAAATTAAATAAAAAATGTGACAATTTAAGCATGTTCTTAACTTGGAAGAAATCATATATATGTATATATATATGGCATTAACTAGAAGTTTACATAACTTTTGTCAAGAATCCACAACTTTTAGCCCTTCTTTTTCTTTTTCTTTTTCTTTTATTTTTTTTTTAAATTTAAAGTTAATATCTTTTACATGATCAAAGCATATATTCCCAAAAGAATATAAACAAATAGATCAAGATTTGGATGGGTTTTAAATAAACAATGATAAAGAGGACTTTTCAACTAGTAAAGTGCTTTTTCAAGAACCTTAAATAAATATAAATTGCTTTTATTCCTTTAACATTAATTATAATTTTAAATATATATATATATATATATATATATATATATGTTGTATAAATCCTTAAATTTTAGTAAAATCTCAATGAAATTAATAATTTATTCATTTATATTAAATAAACTTCACAATTTTTTATGCATTGTCAATAATAACCCTTTGATGTTGAGTGACTTGTGCTAAAATCCATATCAAAGGAATAACATATCGAGTATTTAAATTTTAAAATTTACATTAAATTTTTTTAAAAAGAGATCAACTTATTATAGTATGACACGTGTTATTATAAACATTAACGACCATATCCATTATAGCCAAACTCTAAAATCTAAGTGGTTGTATAAAAAGTTGAAGTCACTTAATTTTTCTTCTTGAAAAATGTGACCCACTTGCTAAAATTAGGTATGCCTTTTCGTGGTCCTTCGGCCTCAAACAGCCTCTAGTGTCTATATAATTAAATGCAAATCTACATCTATATCTACATCACTTTCTAATTACTTTAAACGTTCTCTCTTTTTTTTTTTTTTTCAATAATTCAAAGAATGTCAATTATATGAATCACATTAATTTTTTCATACTAATATTTAGAATAAATTTAATTTAATATATTATAGTGCAAAATTTATAATTTAATTA
>JAVXUL010000008.1:449403-465567 GCA_035590515.1 Trichilia minutiflora | reverse complement strand
TATATTGTATTTAGATTATAAACTTATTATTGCTATTAACATATTGTATTTACTAGTAATTAGTGTATTTTATATATTTTTTTTTAAATTTAGAATTTTTAAAGTCGGTCCGCGGGCCAGCTCGTTTAGGCTCGTTAATTCGCGGGTCGGGTTAGGACCAACAAAATATTGGTCCGCATAATAAATGGGCCGGCTCAACTCGGTCCGTTTAAGTGCCGATCCTCAATGGGCCGAGCCAAACCGAACCGACCCAGTCCGTTTGACAGCTCTACCGGTAAGTCGATATAGCAAGCAAAATGCTTAATGAACCGCTAAAATCAAAAATCCTCAATTTGGCAATAAAACCCTAATTTCTCCTAACTTGTTTCACTACCAAATCATTCAAATAATTCTCCTGAAGTGTTAAAGGCTTGTTGTTTGTTTGATTTATAGTGAAAAGAATGAATTTAAATTATGAAAGATTGATGGATAAAGAGAGAAACAGAGAGCATCAACAAACAAAACCAAGGGGGTATTTTTGTGGAGATGATGAAGAATAAAGGGCCAAATTCATTTCCGCCTTCTTAATTACAAAAATGAAATGTTAATTAAAATTTTAGATATGTACTTGAGGTTAAAACATGGAGGAAATAAAGTGAGAAGGTTGAAATGGTCAATTTGGAGTTATTTTAACCAGTTTTTTATCCTCTCTGTTCCAGACTCTCATTCTCTCTTATCTAACATCCAAATTGACTCAAATTTATTTGATATTGATCTTCTTGGAGTTCTTTTTTAGTATCAACAATCTGTTTATTAATAGTATTTTTCAATTAATAGCAAACTATATTTAAAGATTGAGTGCGCAATTAAAGTCTTAAGAAAAGATTTTTTAAACTTAACAAATTACTGTCATATCACTCCCAATAGCTAAATAAACATTAATGCAGAATTAGTAGCTTAAATTTATAAAATAACAAAATTATCCTCGTATGCAAAATGATTAAAATGTCCTTACTTTAAATTTTGGAGTATTACAAAATGTTTATATTTAAATACTAATAATTTATCTAAAAGAAAAACAACTCATAATAAATATTGAAAAAGGGTAAAACAAAAGGGTAATTGATGGTGCCCATATATATATATATATATAACACAAATTTTCAATCATTATATCTTTCCAATCTAATAACTAAAATATAAAATTAGAAAAGTACATTTGATTATGACAATTCACTACTTATTTCTACCATTGAATTATATAAATTAATGAATAAAAATTGGTTTATATTTAAATTTAAAATTTTTAAATTAAAGTAAAGGATACGCTCTCCAGAATTTTTTTTAATGAAGATATTCTTACTTTAATAAAGTGAGAATATGCTAATAATAAATAAATAAATAAGTTTAATATATCCTGTTTCTCTATTTTTTTTTATATAAAATGTAAAGTCAACTAGTAGTAATAAATCAAATTCACAAAATACAATAAAATGATAATCATTAGGTTAATCCAATGACTATTATTAATATATTTTTATTTTATTAAAGTAAAAATATTTTCATTAATATATATATATGAATAAATTTTTAAACTTTCGTAAAATTTTAATAAAATAAATAATTTATTAAATTATATTAAATAAATTCCCAATTTTTTTTATTCATTGACTATATTATCTCTTTGGTAATCAATAATTTGTTAAAATTTACATCACAGGAACAACACATCGTCATTTTATCAAACTTTAGAAGGAAAAACAACACATTGACTAACCAAAATTTTGCTAAGAAGTTTTCCTAAAAATTTTTTATGGATATCCACAATTAAGTCCTTGCATTTTTATATATTTTTAAATACAAATATAATTTATTTATTTATATTAAATAAATTTGTAATTTTTATTAAAATAATCAAAATATATTTTTGATAATTAGTTACATATGATTTTGATTATTTCACTATCAATTATGTTGTTATTTAAAAAATGTAAACTCAAAAATTTAAATATTATAATTAATTTTTTTAATTATAAATTTTCTACTTTTCTTATAATATATAGTTTCTTATTTTACTATTTAAAAAATCTTTTGGTCTCCATAATAAATACATTTAATTTCACTAAGGCTCTACTTTCAAATTTTAATTTTATTAAATTTTAAAAAAGTTAATAATTTTTAGTCCAAGTCTCACTCTTAATAAAAATAAAATCTACTCATTAATCTCATTCCACTTAGTCTTTCATGTTACAAATTATTTGATAAAACATTTTTTAAAAAATCTTTATTTTTATTTTTCCCACCTTAAATTAAAGCTATTTTTTTAATTTTTTTATATTTATAACTCCTTTATTTGTATTTTCAAAAATAAATAAAATTCAATCGAATAAAAAACTATTTTAATCATCACTTTATTTTTTGATCATCAAAATTTACTTTCAAAAATCCTTAAATTTATTAGCAAGCATCTTCGAAAATTAACCCATCTCAAAAAAAAAATGATTAATTTGTACGTTACAATACAAACTAAATTTAACATAAATTTTTAAAAATGTAAAATAAAATTTTTGAAAAGCAATCAAGTAATTAGATGGTGTGTTTTTACTAACATTAATGAGATATCCATTACAGCCAAGCTTTTCTTTATGAAAATGTGACCAACCCCCTTGCTCAATACTAGGTATGCATTTTAATTTGTCCTTCTCAATTGTACTATATTTAATACTATGACCTCTAAACCACCTCTAGTATGTATATAAATAAATGTAAATCTACATCTACATCAACTGTCAAGAAACACCCTTAATCATGGAACTTCACTTTCTAGTTATTATAAATGTTCTTGTTGTTTAATTTTATGTTCATCTAATATCTTTTTTATTTTTTATCTTTAGATTTTAGATCAATTTCATGCTCTTAAGGGAAACTTTCTCAATCTAGATAATTTGTTAAAGGGAAAAGGACATATAGACACTATTAAAATTTGACTAAAATATATATCTCAAACTCATTGATTTAAAAAATACTATTACAAATTTCAATTCTTTAAAAAAAATCATTAGTTTAAATTATTTTTTATTTTAGATTATAATTACAATAAAACTTTCACAATTATAATTATTTTAAGAGTTAAATATATTATATTACGTTTATTTTTATCCAAATTCAAAGGTTAAATTATCGAATTAGGGCTTTTTTGAATAATTTTTAAAATAATAAAACTAAAATATATATTTAACAAAACTTTAAGAGTTGTATCTTCCTTACCCATTTTTATGGAAGTATAAATTTAAGATATATCTAAGTATTTATACCTAGACTTTGTAGGATGAAAAAGTATAGATTTATCTTTATAAAACATTTGACTTTTTACAGTCCATAGTTTTAATTTAACAATTCAGGAAAAGAAGAATGAGAAGCGATCATCTATGATCTAAGTATAAAATAAATAAAACAAACAGGAGAAAGAAAAGAAGAACATCAATACATTTATCAGGATGATCCAAAAAAGCGTATTTTATTATGGTATCAGCTCTAGGATAAAAATTTTACACAAAACCTTTTGAACTATAGCAAACAAAGAAAGAAATGTCAGGGATCAGGTTCCTTCCTATAGTATGGTTAATTTCAGCCTGCTCCCAACTAATTTTGTCAATCTTTGAAACACATTCCAATTTTATGTAAGGCATCAATTTGGTCCACAGTTGAGTAGTTATCAAATTTTCTACAGTTAAACATGGTTGGAAAAAATCAGTTTCGGTTTAGTTTTAGCAAATCAAAAACGAAACAAAACCAACTGTTACTCTTAAAAAGAAACCAGATGAACTCAGTTCAGCACAAACAATTTGGCTTGGTTCTAGGGATTTTTGGCCAATCCTAATGTTAGTTCAACTATTGGCCCTATTTGACCAGCATCGACATTTTTCCCATTAGTTGTCCAGAAAATGTGAAAGGCCACAGCCACAACACCCGAAAAGATTCTTAGTCTAAGATGCGAGGGAATTTGCTAAATATTACATAAAAAATAAAATTTAAAAAAAAAATTAAAACATCTTCCATTCCAAGATAACTATTAGTAATCAATATGGATCCCGCTCTTTATACAGCATCCAAAATGAGGAGTTCTTCAGAATTTGCAGTATTAAAGACTCTCGTTTAATAATGTTTATCCACAAAACAGAATCCCTTGAAGCAACATTTCCATCTTACACTCCAAAACTGAGCAGAAAAAAAATATTTACTTTTGGCTTGCAGATCGGGCTGAGCTGCGAGTTGCTCTTCTGAAATCAGAATTAGGTAGAGAGGACTGAGAAGAACTACATCCAACAGCATCTGCATCATGAGTTTCATTGGTCCTAAGCCTCCTTCTTTTAGGTCCTGGAAGGGGCTGGCTCTGAATTGGCTCATTTGGCTCCTTCTCTTCCTCTAAGACTTCTGCTTTCACTACTTGATTCTGCCACTGCAAGCCACAGCCGGGACAAGGTGTGTCAACCTGAAATTGATTAAGTTAGTAGATTTTTCAACAAGATATCCATTCTTATTATGTACAAGGCAAAATGGTTCGCATCAAAATCGATACCTTTCTTTGAGACAACTTCTTCTTCAGACAGTACTGATGAATTCGAACTGCACAACCTTTGTTTTGGCACAATTCTCCCTGTCAAAAATAGTTGCCAACTTAATATCAGAAATAAACAATGTTCCAACAATTACTCTCAAAATATTGAGCAACCATAGTGTTCGTACTTTAAAGCCTCAATTTTTCAGTAAATGGTCAGAACCAAGATTACATAATCATTTGGACATATGAATATATTTAAGTATTCTAACCTCCCTTTAACAGACAACCCTACAAGGTATATAGATGTCCAACATTTTTAGGTTGTCACTTCTCGAAAACTTAATTGTTTATTTTTTCATAAATAATCAAGAGCACAGAATAAGACTTCCAATTAAGGCTATTCAGGTAATGCAATAAGGGTTATCATATCCCAGATATAATAAACTAAATAGTAAAACAAACAACATAAATAATAAGACTTGAACCAAACAATATCAAACAGACTAGACAAGTCCACTAGAGTAGCAAAGAAATGATTGGATAGAACCTTGACTACAGCTTCATTGCAAACTTCACAGGACGGAACATCCAAATTGCGGAACCAGCCCCGCAGATCAAGGCAAGATCTAATGCCGAGTCCAATTTTTCCATCTGGGGTGCGACAAAGCCACCTGTCCTGCACAAGTTCATTCAGAGTTTTTTCCTTCTGAGACATAGTGAAATTTCTGAATGCCGAAGGAATATGAAGTGGACCATCACATGACTGTGACTCCATACTGGCCGAAACCTGGAAAAATAAACCACGAGAATTGTAATTGTACAAAATATTGTTTTCCTTTTTCTTTTTGTTATTTTTCTTTTGTGGGTCTGCTGATAAGAAACATAAATTTATTTATAAACAAAATAAGAGTACGACGTAATATTGATAAGCAGCCAACCAAAGATGTTATTAATACAGAAAACAGTAAAGAACAGAGAATGAAAATCACAAACAAGCACCATCCCGTATCAGAATTAAATGGAAGTAAAAGTGGAATTCCTCCAAATTCACTAAAATCGGAATCACAAAAACAATTTCTAAAGCACACACCATCTTGTAAAATCTGCTACTCTTCATCCTTCATAGTTTCTCTTATTCCATTCCAGCAGTAACTGCACACTTCCACAACAGTAAAGCCTTCTTTCCATGGCCAAAACAAGAATCTTTTTTCTTTTTCATTTTTAAGAAGAGAGAATTACAAGAAAAATAAAAAGCCAACTCAGAGCAACTTGAAAAAGCATTGAGCACAAAATTCATGTAAACGGAATAATTATGTTTCCCACACTCGCTAGGATTGTAAATTTGTCCATCAAGATCTTATGGTAGACTCTGTTCATGTAAACTCAGCACCATTATTCATGTTTGAACAATTCTTTATATATATACCATTGAAACAAGGAGCAATTTGGCACCATTTTCCAATTTTTTTTTTATTTTGAAATCTATAGCATTGGAAACATGTTTGTTGACAAAAATTAGAAAATCCTTTTATGAACAGAAAATCAGTTTCTCAAAGATTTAATTCAATTTCCAACACTAATTTCAGTATAAAGTATTTTTTATTTTTGAATATCAAGTTTACTGAAAACAATCTTCTTCACCATATTCTATCACACCTCTGCCCTCCAAGAAGCTGGTGGAAGGGTGCAGAATACAAATTTTATGAAGTGGTGGCTGTGGTGATGTAGGTGATACAATAAATGATGTCCCATGGTGTATCTCGTAGTGAGGGCATAATCAAAATAGTTGGTAACTGAATAGATTGAGGACATGGCAGGAAGTGGCAATGGCTCTGACATATTTTGTACTCTTTCAATTTTTAACAGCAGGTAGGAGGTTGTTACCCTGTTGGCAGCGTGAGATGAGAATTTGCAGGTGGTACAGGCAGCCACTAATGGTTGAATGTGTGGACATTTTTTCGCAACACCAGTGAAGCTTTCGCTTGGCCTATTTTTGAGTACTGAAGATCTCTCTGTCTCAAAGCCAAAGCCATTTACCTCTACGTATAATTAAATTTGTTACCAAATTAAGTGAGTGAAAACAGTAATTTCAGCATGATGAACTGTGCCGGTTTTGGAACACTGAATTAGATAAGTATAAACCATACATTGATATTTTGTTGGATATATATGCATTAGACACATATTTATTATTTTTATCATCGCAAATATCAGTACTAACCAGGGTTTTTGGTTTTCATTTTCAGAGAATGCGATCAGATGTGTTCTCAGATATTGAAACCACCAAATTCAATTTCTTGTTTTTATTTTTCACATTAATTTTTCAATTATCGTGACCAAAAGAATTACAGTTCTATTTTTGTTGAACCTGAATGACTTTAATCACTTCAGCTTGTTCCACACAAGCATATACATAAAAATAAGAGAGAGAGAGAGTTCTTCTAGAATTAAATTTATACTACATATATTCCTAAGTCATATAGGTTGTAACATTTAGCTTATATCTTATAATGAACTAGGATGCTTTAATAGGCAAGAGGTTAAAATACCTGACTCTCCAATCGTATATGGAGAACATCAATGTTGGATATGCAGCCCTGAGCTGTCACATCTTGGGCAATTGCTTCTATCTGATATCAGCATTTTAGTACATATAAATTTTATTATTGATCAAAAAAACAGAGAAAGCATTATAAACACTAATGCACAAAGGAATGAACAGGTATGCATGTATAGATCTAGATAGTTAAAAGTAACAAAAAAAACTGGGGAAAAAACACCTCAGCATGTATTAACAGAATCCTGACAACCATAAAAAATGCATGATACAAAGCCCTCGATCGAGTCACAATCCCCTCTCAGTTGTGACACAAAAAGAAAAAAGGGAACATCTTGCATGTCAAGGGAATCAGACAACCAAGGGGAAGCTAAAAACTTCACTTTATCCCATAAGAACTGATGTAACATAAATAGAGTTATTATATGGGAAAATACAAAAAGGAAAAGGGAACACATAGCATAAATCTAATCATCTAAATCAAACAACATTTGGGAATAATGTGTATGTCTACAAACGGATGTGCACCCCAAGCAAAATTAATTACATAAACAAATGTCAGCAATGACAACATAATCAAAGTATGTATTTACTCTGAAGATTTGAATTAGAGAGAAAACATAACACAAAAAGCAATCCAAAGATTAAATGACAAAGAATTAGGTATTCTATGATATAACCTAGTGAACCATGCCCTACACAATATTAAAGAAGACATCATAGGAAGTGTACAATCTTTCATCAAATTTTGCAGACTGAGTAATTCCAATAAAAGCATGTCATAATTTGCGGAAACTTCATTAGATGTATCCTACAAATTGCTAATTATACATCAAAGAAAGCAAAAAACTCCTTCAATACATTTACAGGACTAGATGTTGCTACCATCTTCGCCATAAAGCCCTATATTTTTTTAAAAAATGTTCGAATGCCACTACAGATTCCTAACACAAGATTTTCCCCACAGAGATATACATCAAGCATGAAGGAAATATGAAAAATCAAACTTTACTTGATCATGGTAAACCATTCTTCAACTTTTGAGATGGCCAGGAATGGTATCATCAACGAAAGTATTTCTGTAACCAACAGCTGTAAAGATAGCACACTGGTGTAATGAATACCAAAATGCAATGCACTTACAATTCCCTTATAGAAAGCAATCTGCGGAGCTGAATATTTTGTTCCAAGCTTGGACTGTTCATCAGCAACATTATTAACCACCCCATAACAAACTTGGCCATCATATTGGTCTCTGCAGCCTCGCAACTCAAACTGGCACGAGGAAAGTTCCTTGTTTATTGTTAAAAGATATTCATTAAACAGCTCTTGATGATCACCTATATCAAAGGTAAAATTTGCAGAACAATCACACCGACGAGTGATGATGATAACCAAAATAAATGTAAATACACTAAAAAATTATCAAAATATTAATTAATTGGATAATAACCTAAAACCAATTTTTCTTTCAATAAACAAACAGTGAGACTTATAATTAAAAAAAAAAACTCGGATTGGCCAAACCTAGAGTTTCCATTTGTCTTAACAAGAAAATTTAAACGTTTTAAGTTCGCCATCAATGTCTCCATTTATCTCAACCAAATAAGTTGATCACATATAAAATTTTAAACAACAAAAATTAATAATTTCAAAAATCACAAGAAAAGATAAATTTAAAAGCAAGACCTGGGTTCTTTCCAGTGATGCCTGAGAAGACGGCATGGAAGTCCGTATCCTTTAGAGGGCCGCGCGTGATCAATGCTTGAACGAGCGTGTGGTGCTTCCAGCTCAATGACGGCATTTTTCACTCGGGGTGTTTCAAATTCTAGATTGGGATGGAAAACCGTAAAATAAATTGATAGGAGCGTTTGGATTCACGGAAAATTTTGAGATTGTCTTCGAAAATTAGGGTTTCGCATAGGGGAGTTGGGAGACACCACGGGGAGATATGGCGGGAAAGATTGGGGAAGGTAAGCCGCACTTTTTAAGCTTTAATGGGTTAAAAAAATTAAAAATAAACAAATAAATAAAATAATTTCCTACATAATATTTTAAATTTTTAAAAACTAGATTTTAAATATTTTTTAATTTATTTTAATTTTATAAAAAAACGAGGATAGGTAAAATTGAAATTTTATATTAATTAAATAAACATAATTTTTTCTCTAAAATAAATATTTTCTACTAAATTAAAAAAAATACAATATTGGTTTTGCAACTTCGTCAAATAAAATTTAGTAAAATAAATTAACAAATATAATTAAGGCACACAAATTAAATGAAACCCTAATCTTAAATTTTAGAAGTGAGAACAATGATAATATATTTATGTTCAATTTAAAGTTTTGTAAATAAAAGAAAAAAAGTATGATCAATTATAATACATTTGAAGAACATGGATGTGAGACTGTATTTTTCATGGATCATTTGTTTAAAACACACTACCAATCGTGTTTTAACCATTCTTATCTTCAAAAAATGGAAAATATTGTTAGCCCTTAACCTTATGAATCCACCCTAGAGAGACTGTTCAGAATGATAAGTACAATAAGCAATCTCAATGCTCGAATTGACGGCAATTGTTTTTACATCAATTGTTAGCTTGGCACAGAAGAGGGCATTCACTCTATTGTAGCATTTACCACAATACATATATAGCAGTAGGATACTAGTTGGAAAATAGAAATCGTTAAAGATAGATCAGTTTCCTGTGTAAATGATCTCCAGAGGAAATCAAATCGCCATGGTGATCGTGGTCGTGACTGTGAAACAGGAGTGTCAAGATTCCGACCAAACATAGCACTGAACCAACAAGAAGTTTGTCATACCGCTCCACCCAGTGAAATTTGAGCTGGCTGGCACCATAGAATGATAGAGCTACCAATGAGGTCATCACTGTAACAGTGCTGCAAATACAATATTACCGGGTATCAAGCTTTATATATTGAAATAAGCCACGGTGCCAATAACTGAAACACCGTATTGCTGTTATTATTGAACACAACTTTGGTCAACAAAACAAAGAGCCTGGCTTGTATGCTCAACTATCCAGTTGATTGGACATCAATTGAGTATGTAATTTCACAGTAACTGCGGCAGGAATGATACTTAACAGCCAACAATAAAGGTTGAAGTTGTCAGGTCTAGTAAATCTGGAAAATCCTGAATAGTCTAAGTCGGTGTAAGACAAATATGGAGCTGAAAAGGCAAAGTTAATGAGTATTTAAAACTCAATCATCTGAGCAGGAGGATAATCAAGATAGCAGCTTCAACAAGATTTTTAACTGACTGGATTGACCCTCAAAATGTTCACTTAAGCAAGAAAAGGGAAGGAATGTAAACTTCAAACCTTGACACCATAACAAAAGACACAAATCACAGTCAATCAGAAACATTGCCCATGAGAGAGAGAGAGAGAGAATTACTAAAAATTAAATGAAAAATCAACCTGCAGGAGAGCATGTGTTTGTGAGAGACAGAGATAGAAAGTATTCACCTAATCTTTTCTACATTTTTCTACTTAAATGAAACTATCACATGGCATATGAAATTAGCCGTGCCAGCTTTGCTCCAAATTGTTTTTTACTCAATCTAACAAACTAAACACTTGATGATAATTTTTATAGAGATGCTAAACGCAAAACCCGAGCAAAGAAAGTGAAATTCTAATGCCTTCAGTATTGATACCTGAATAAAAGAACTACGATGGCAAGCACCATCATGGAGGATGAATTTCCAACAGCAAGAAACACTGGAAGCGTGGTTGCACAAGGGGATAATGCTGGAACAAGCACAAGCCCAGCAACAGCCATTTTCTCCATGGGTTGGTTGTGGGAATGACTGTGGCCACCCTTCCCAGTCAGAAACAACACCACATAGCTACTACCAAGAACTACAAGCAGAAGTGAAGCGAGTTTATGCACCGTTTCTTCACCAGCAATAGTGTTTGCCATGGTAATTGCAGTTATTCCAAGAAGTGAGGTGGATATTACATGCAAAACTGCTCCAAATGCAGCTGCATCCAGGAAATATGAAAGCAAAAATGAGTACCAGGAGCATTGCAATATCCATATCTGAAAGTTTTATTCCCTGTGCCTCTTAAGTAAGAATATCATACAATTTCTTGACTGAAAGTATAAATATAATACAATTAAAGGTAAAAAATCAAAATTCCTAAGCAAATCATTAAGGTAACAATTTCAGAACCTTTAGATGTATTCTACATGTTAATGGATAAAGGCACAACTGAACAAAATTAAATCAAGGATAATGGCATAGCAACCATAGGACTTATGTAGCAGATAGAAATATGACATTCAGATCCATAACAAATCATAAACAAGTTAAGCCATCAAGAATATCCAAAAGGCATTTCTTCTACATCCATATTCATTTAAAAATCATCCAGATCATCTCATGTGAAATGCAAGTCATATATACCCACCAGATACTAAGTTACTAACCAAAAAGAAGAAATTACATCAAGATAAGGATCCACCAAGTAAAAGTTCCCCGTTGTCTCATTCATTCATCAATGCATAAGTATTTTTTATAACAGATATCATAACCATTCTATCCTTTGAAAATTCAGAAAACTATCTACTTTGGAAATGTAAAACGCTTTGCAAAATTATATGCCAACAATAATAGCAGAAAATTATTAGAATGTGTCCACTATTCTACATAAATATTTATAGTTAGCATTAAGCAAGGGTACAGTAACCAAAAAACCATTTCTACATATATGTAAAAGTCGAAAAATAAATAAACACAATTCTGTCCAAGCATTTATAAAGTCATGTCAAATTACTAAAACGATTGATGTCCAAGCTCCTATAGACCAACATATGAGGAGAAGTCATAGAATCAGATGCATATACCAACTTGCTAACATTTACAACACAAAGGGACAACAAGTCATTGTAGACACAATCATTTCCGTAAGATCGCAAGTCCCTTGTTCTTTTCAAAAGCCTCAAAACCACTCATTTTCCCATCAAATATTAAGTAAGCATTTCCACGGCTTCCCACTTCAGTGAAAACCATAACGATAAAAGTATATGCAGATTCATGCATATATATGCATTTATAGCATTATTATATAAAAGCAGTCTCTGCACAAGTAATGCATACTTTAGACACATTTTGGCATGCACACTGCTATCAAGCACGAACAAGGTTCAATATCAAGCAGCACCAGCACTTGCAATACAAGAGGGCACACTCGATTCCAAGCATTCCACCTTCCCTTTTCATAAGCAATACAAATAAGTTTAAGAATTCTCCAAAACTAGACTGCCCATTTCAGTTACCGCAATAATCTTTCAAAATAACACTAAAATTTACACAGACATATATCTCAATACATAGAGAAAAATCATAAACAAATACATACAGAGTGTTAAGGACAGAACAGAACATACTGACAAAAAGGGTTCTGGAAAGAGTCCATTTCTGGGCACGTCCAACAATGGAAAAAGGAAGCCAATGGGTTGGAATAAACGAATGCAGAAGCGAAACGGTGGCGATACCTCCAATCGTCGACAGATCTTCGGCGCTGAAACCATCCATTTTACCTAAACCCAGATAAGATTACTCAATTTGGATTTTCTGTTGTTTAGAGATGCGATTCGGGAATTGGGAAATGTAATTTAGTGGGTTTGCAACGTTAAATTACATTATGTTTTAATTTCCCCGTTCTAAATTCAGACATTGGCAATGGGATTATCTAAAGATGGTGAAAGAGATCAGGGAACCAATTACCAGCAGAAGAAGATATTGACCGCTTTGGATCCGGATTCAGGTTTGGTTTGCCTGCACTAAAACGACGACGTTTCTTGAAGAAAGTGAAAGGCCAACCGACATGGAATTCGTTTCAAAAAAAAAAAATGGACTGAATTTGACGATCCTAATAAAATGATCCAATAATAATATATTATATATTATCAATTTTAAGTTTTACGTTCTATAATAATTATAATTATAATTTTTTATATGTAAAAGATTGAGTACACAAGACTTTAGTCCAAAAAAATAAAATATATATATATAATTTAATTTAGTTTTATAATAATTATATTACATATACATCTCTTTTAATATTAATGGTACAAATAAAATATAACAATCTACACATTAATAAAGTATTGTTAAAAAAAAATGATGACTTTCTTTAGGGATTGACAAATTTAAATCAATCCCAAACTGCTTAATTAAATTGGTTTGGATCGATTTGAATATATGTTGAATTAATCTCTTTATTGAAATTTTACAAACCGTTATTAACGGTTGAATTATGGATTGGATTAATTTTAAACTGTCAAATCAAATCACTTAAATAAATATTAAATATATTTAATATTATTGTATGATAATATTAATATTATATGATAAAATAATATATTAATTATTTTTTTAATATTTCATGATTAACTAATAGGTTTATTATTTTAAAATTAAGTTAGAAAGCAAATTAAGGTTTAAAATTTTATTTTTTGACTTAATCTAAATTAATAAATTATTTTAATTTAAGTTTAAAGTTTAAACCGCGAACTTAAATCGATCCAAACCGCATAATGTGATTTGAATCGATTGCGGTTTGTGACATATTATTGGATTGACTTTGATTGTATAAAATTCCAACCGTAATGTTTGGATTGGTTTAAAATTTCATCTCAAACTGATCCAAACCCCAAACACACATCCCTAATCACAATACCAAATTCAAGTTACACAGAGAAGTTAATCGACGAAATTGTTGGGGTAATTAAATTGAAATTATGAGGGTCATGAATTTATAGTAAAAAAAAAAACTATATTTTTCTAGTATCATATAGTTAGACTAGTTGTTGATTATAAATTTATAATGCATATATACTGTATAATCTAAAATTCCAACACCAGTGGAGGGAAACTCTAACATCGAAAGCACTCTTTTAAAGGGTGGTCAGCCACGATCTCAAAAGAATTTGAATAAGATAATAGTCTTTCTTTAAAACATGTATTTATAGTTACTTATCGAAATGATTTCAAATTTAATCTTCAACATACATTTTAAGAAATATTATTTTAGACTTTGTTTGTTTATAACTATATAATTGATAAATTGTGTAATTATACAATCATATTTAGTTATAACTATGTAATTATGCAATACTATATTTAGTACACTGTTTGATTATAAAAATAAATTTTAATTATTAATAAATTATTAAAATTAAAAATTATATATTATAGACTTAAAAATATAATATAAATTTATATATATTATATAAATTGTATATATTTAAAATATATATTATATATAATAAATACATGATATATATTCAAAATATTTACTCAAAGTATGTATAATACATATAATATATTTATAAGTTTATTAATTATATACTCAATTAAAATTTATCAATTAAGAAAGAATTATCAAATAACATTCATAATTATAAAAGTATAAGAGTTAAATATAGAATTGATATATGCATATATAACATAGAGAATTTAATAAAGAAATAAAAAAAAGATATATATACATATATAGCACACAAAGACGTTAATAATATATCGTACAAAAATATTAATAAAGAAAAAAGAATATTTGCATGAGTGTACTTAAATTATTGTTAATGTGAAGTAGTTTTATAGATAAGTGAAAGACGATGTAATAATAAAAATATAAAAAAATTTTAAACAGAATTAAAAATGTAAAAAAATATATTTTTTATAATTATAAAAATTTTAAAAATAAATCTGTATAATTATAACAACTCTCCTTTCCTTAAAAATTGAGGAATTTCAATTACATTAGATAAATATATTAAAATTATATGATTACACTGATTATATAATTTTTCAATTTCATAATAACTAAATAATCATACCTTTAATCAAAATACATGCCATTGAATACAAATATCTCTAACATATTTTAGAAACAATCATTGATAGTAAGTCTAAAAAGTTTTCAAGTCAAAAATGTTTTTAGTTATTCTGTTGACCTACCAACCATTAAATACTGGGTATTAGTGAAGGGTATTTTAATCATTCGATAAGTCCCACTGATTTGACATTTGACAACCATTACTGATCAATCAAATTAGTTTAGTATATCAGATGAGTTTTCTTCCAATTTTGTCAATCATATTTTTACATTTGTCACTCATTATTTGCATTTATCAATCCTTAATTTCAATATTTTTTTTATCAACTCCAGCCTAACAACTAAGTAGATGTGCTCGGCTTTGGACTCGCAACTTTTTTTGAGTTTGCTCTTAAGCTTCTTAATATTTTTATCACATAATGGAACATTCACACTTTAGTTTACTAATTGAATCTAATATTAAATAGTATTGGCTTTAGATAAACAACTCGCTATTAATTTATTCTTGAGCTTTAAAATCCAAAACTTATTTGCAGATTCTTTTGCAAAGTTGGGGTTCAATAGGGTTGTGGATCTTGACACTTGGGTTAGGGATGTTTAAAGTTGGAGTTTTGACAGTTTCTTCGTGTTTTCACCTACTTGGGGTGGAGTTTGTCAGGTTTTGAGTCTGTTCGGCTTTGTCTTTGTTATTGTATTTTGGTTTCTTGCTGAGGTTCGAGACTCGTGTGTTGGGTCAATGATGTTGCTATCTTCGTTGTCGTTTCTGCTGTTTCTGCTGCTGTTGTTTCTCCCCTACTGATGTTTTGTTTTGTTTTTTGTTTTTTTGGCTTTCTCTTCCTTGGGTTTAGGTGTTTTTCTGTGTTACTTTACTTGTTGATCTAATAAATCTTCCTTAAGCATTCCAGAAAAAAAAAAAAAAACCTTATAACTTAGCGCAATCTTGTTCTAGCTAGTGCGACGAAATGTGGCAATCTCTTCTTTAGATCCTGAATTCGTAAAATTATCGAAATAATACTTATTAAATCATAAAATATTTATATATCTAATCATAAGTCTACTTTGATACCAAATATAATAATATGAAATCTGACAATCTCTTCTTTAGATCCTGAGTTATCGTAAAATTATCGAAATAACAATACTTATTAAATAATAAAATATTTATACATCCAATCATAAGTCTACTTT
>JAVXUL010000008.1:428353-443100 GCA_035590515.1 Trichilia minutiflora | reverse complement strand
TTGTCATACTAATATTTAGAATAAATTTAATTGAATATATTATCGTGCAAAATTTATACTTTAATTATAAAATCAAGATGAATTATTTTATATATTCTTATCATTTAATTTTATTTTTTATCATTAGATTTTAGATTAATTTCATGCTCTCAAGACTTCCAATGTGTAAATGAGGTCATATTGACTTTTTATTTTCTCAAACTATGTAATTTTCTCAAAAGAAAAGGACGTATTCATAAAATTTAGTCAAATATATAAAATAATCTAATTAATATAAAAAATATGTAAATAGAATTCAATTCACTAAAAAAATTATTACTAAAATATTTTGTTATTTTTTTTTGTTATAATTACAATAATATTTTTAATCATAATTATTTCAAAAATTAAACGAATCTAATTATATACATATATTTTTTAAAATTTATAAATTAAGATTTTTGTGAATAATTTTTAAAAATAGTAAAATTAAAGTATATATATTCAACTAAATTATAAAGAGTGTATGTATTATTTACCCCTCATTCCCTTCCCCGAGTAAGAGTCCTGGTTAAAAGGGGCACGGTGCACCCATGCAGCTTATATTTGAAGTATGAAAAACTAAAATTTTACCTTTATAAAACATTTGACTCTTTACAGTCCATGGTTTTAGTTTAATAATTCATTAGGAGAACCAAAAGGGATCATGGATCGAAGCACCAAAATAAATAAAACAAAAGGAGAAAGAAAACAGAAACATGCAATATATTTATAAGGATGATGCATGTGGATGGATTTTGGTTGTTGGACAATAGCAAAAAGAGGCAGTAGGTTAGGCTACAATGCTGGCAGCCGCCTGTTACATACACACTATTAAATTTTTCATTCTACTTTGAAAGTAGTATGTACAATGCAGTGAATGTAGCATAGCCTTTCCAGCTCCAGGATTAAAATTTTATATGGAATCTTAAATTGTAGCAAACAAAGAAATGTCAAGAGATCAGGATTCTTCCTACAACCCACAGGCACAGCAGTTAAAAATAGATTAAAAGAAGAAAAGAAATGGGTGACAAAGCATGCAATTAAAAACACTGATGTCAGAATCTTTTTTTTTTAATGGTTAATTTCAGTTTACTCCCAACTCAGTTTGACAATCTTTAAAACATATTCCTATTTAATGTAAGGCATCAATTTGGTACGCAATTATCAAATTTTATACAGTTAAGTAGCCGGGTTGGTATAAAAATCATTTTTATTTCTTCAGAAAATGTGAAAGACCACAATACCTCTTTATTTTGGATGCTCTGTGGTTTTGTGTTATGGATAAAACCACAGAGCACTGGAGTTTTATTAACGCTTGTTCCACAATGCCTATCCACAAAACAGTAACTGTTGAAGCAACATTTACATCTATTTCCATCTTATACTCCTAAAATAAGTAGAAAAATATATTTAGCTCCTTTGATCTAATGAAATCACAGTTACCATGCAATAATAAACTAAATACTAAAACAAACAACATAAATAATAAGACTTGCACACAACAAATATCAAACAGAGTAGACAAGTCCACTGGCGTGGCAAACAAATGACTGAAAAGAACCTTCCCTACAGCTTCATTGCAAACTTCACAAGATGGAACAACGGAATTGCAGAACCTACCCCGCAAATCAAGGCGAGATATAATGCCGAGTCCAATTTTTCCATCTGGCGTGCGATAAAGCCACCTGTCCTGCACAAGTTCATTCAGAGATTTTTCTTCTGAGACATCGTGAAATTTCCGAACGCGGCAGGAATATGAAGGGGAGCATCGTGAGATTGCGATTCCACAACGGCCAAAACTTGAGAAATAGACCACGAGAATTGTCATGTACAGAGTACCATAATTTCCGGGTTTTTTCCTGTTATTTTACTTTTTTGGGTCCTCTGATAAGAAATATGAATTTATTGATGAATAGAAAATAAGAGTATGCCATAATAATAATATTGATAAGCAGACAGCTAAAGATATCAATAATACAGAAAAACAACCGTAAAAACACAGAGTGAATGAAAATCACAAACCAGCAGCGTCCTGTATCTAAATTAAATGGAAGTAAAAGGGAAATTCCTCAAAATTCACTAAACGGGAATCCCAAAAAGAATTCCAAAAGTAAACACCATCTTGTTGTAAAATTTGCTACTCTTCTTCATAGTTTCTCTCATTTCATTCCAGCAGTAACCGCACACTACCACAACAGTAAAGTCTTCTTTCTGTGGCTAAAACAAGAATATTTTTTCTTTCTCTTTTAAAGAACAGAGAATTACAAGGAAAATATGCAACTCAACTCATAGCGACTTGAAAAAGCACCGAATACAAAATCCCTGTAAATGGATGATTATGTTTCCCATACTTGTTGGGATTGTTCAACTAAATTTCTCCATCAAGATGTTATGGTAGACTCTCTTCATGCAAACTCAGCGCTGTTATTAATGTTTCAACAACTCTTTCAAAATATATGAATTACATGTATATATATGTACGTATGTATGCATGTACGTACGTACTTTTATCCATTTTTTTTTTATTATTCTGCCACCACTCAAACATGGGGGCCATTTGGCACCCTTTTCCAATATTTATAAAATTTTGAAATCCGAAGTCCTTGGAAACACGATTGGTTCAAAAAAATAGAGAATGCTTTTGTGAACCGAAAATCAGTTTCTCAAAAATTCAATTCAATTTCAAAAACGATGATTTCAAGCCTACAATATTCTTGATAAATGAATGTCAAGTTTGCTGAAAACGATCTTGTTCACCATATTCTATCAACCCTGCCCCTCCAAGAAGCTGGTGGGAAGGAATCATTGGTACTAGTGGTGTAGAATGCAAATTTTATGAGGTGGTGGCAGTCGTGAGGTAGGTGACAAAATAAACCGTGACTAGGGGATATTGTACGAATGCATGGTAGGAAGCGGTAGTAGTGATTCTGACATATTCTTTTTACCATGTGAATTTTTAACAACAGATGAGAATTTTGCAGGTGGTACAGGCAGCCACCAATGGTTGAATTTGGGGCTATTATTTAGCAATAGCAGTGAAGCTTTTTCTCAACTTTTCATCAGTTAAAATAAACATAATATTTCGATTTTTCTTGGATTATTCCTCCTTTAAAACACCCTACCAAACGTGGTTTTACCATTCTCATCTAAGAAAAATGGAAAATGGTGTTTGGAAAACAATATTTGCCGGGAACCACATGAATCCACCATAGAGAGATTGTTCAGCAGGAACAAGTACAAGAAACAATCTCGATTCTCAAATTCAAGGCAACTGTTACATCAAATGTTAGCCTGGTACAGAAGAGGGCATTCACTCTATTGTAACATTTACCACAATATATATATATATATATATATATATATAGCAGGATACTAGTTGGAAAATAGAAATCATTAAAGATAGATCAGTTTCCTGTGTAAATGATCACCAGAGGAAACCAAATCGCCATCATGTTCGTGCTCGTGATCGTGAAACATGAGTGTCAAGATTCCAACCAAACATAACACTGAACCGACAAGAAGTTTGTCATACCGCTCCACCCAATGAAATTTGAGTTGGCTGGCACCATAGAATGATAAAGCCACCAGCGAGGTCATCACAGTAATAGTACTGCAAATACAATATTACCGGTTATCAAGCTTTACATTTGGAAAATAAGCCACAATGTCTATAACTTGACACCAAATTGATATTCTTATCAAAAAGAACTGTGGTTAACAAAAGAAATAACCTGTATTGCATGCTTGACTATCCAGTTGACTGGACAGCAATTGACTACATAAATTTGATGGTACAATGGATTGATATAACAGTATCAGAAACAACAATGATACACACATAACAGCCAAGAATAAAGGACTAAAATGTCAGGTCTAGTAAATCTAGAAAATCCAGTAAGTAAAAACACTTCTAGAATAACTCCAATAGTTAGCTTTGCACTGTGGAGCTTCTAATGTGCTTTTGGAGCACAAGAAGTAAAGTATTTGGTAAACAAGTATTTTTATTCACTTGCTTAAACACTTACACTTAGCAACTAGTGATTTTTTTTCAAGGCAGTAGTGGCTTCAAAGGCCACAACAGTACCAAACAGAGCCTAAACAGGCTTATGATGAATATAGAAGTGAAATGCTCACCATAATGAACATTTCAGAACTCAAGCATCTCAAAACTTTAAGAAGATTTTCAACTGACTGGATTGACCTTAAATTGTTCACCTAGCAAGAGTGTGGGAAGAAACATGCAACTTAAGAGCCTTCGTATTAGTAATAAAATCAGAAAAAGTTGTCCACGAGTACACAGTATTATTAATAATTAAATACTAAATCACCATGCATGTACATGAGAGAGAGAGACAGAGATTCACTAATCATCTCCATACTTAAATGAAGCTTTCATGTTGCATATGAAACTCATTGTGCCATCTTTGCCTCGAAATGGTTTTTCCTCGGTCTAACAAATTAAACACCGTCTTGATGATAGTTTTAATTGAGTTGCTAAAAATAAATCTCAAACGAATAAAGAAATTGAAATTCTAATGCCTTCAGTCTTGATACCTGAATAAAAGCACTATGATGGCTAGTACCATCATGGAGGATGAATTCCCAACAGCAAGAAACACCGGAAGCGTGGTTGCACAAGGAGATAATGCAGGAACAAGGACAAGCCCGGCAACAGCCATTTTCTCCATGGGTTGGTTGTGGGAATGACTGTGGCCACCCTTCCCAGTTAGAAACAACAACACGTAGCTACCGCCAAGAACTACAAGCAGAAGTGAAGCAAGTTTATGCACCGTTTCTTCACCAGCAATAGTGTTTGCCATGGTGATTGCAGTTATTCCAAGAAGCGAGGTGGATATTACATGCAAAACTGCTCCAAATGCAGCTGCATGAAGGAAATATGAAACTAAAAATGAATAAGAAAAGCATTACAATATCAACATTTTAAAGTTTTATTCTCTGTGCCTTTTAAGTAAAAATATTATATAATTTCTTGATTGAAAGTATAAATATCATATAATTAAAGGTTAAAAAAACATTTCCTAAGTAAATTATTAAGGCAACAATTTCAGATTGGGACTTTACAGGCATTCTATATGTTAATGGATAAAGGCCCCAAAGGAACAAAATTCAATCAAGGATAATGGCGTAGAACCACAAAACTAGCCATACTAGCTTCAACCATAAGACTTATGTTGTAGATAGAATTATAACATTCAGATCCATAACATAAACATATCATAAATAAGTTAAGCCATCAAGAATATCCAAAAGGTATTTCTTTGAAAATCTACATCCACATTTCCTATCACTTAACAATAATCCAAACCATTTCATGTGCAATGCAAGTCAGATGTATCCAACAGCTACTAAGTTACTAACTAAAAAGAAGAAATTACATCATGATAGGGAGCCACCAAGCAAAGGTTCCCCATTGTCTCATTACTTCATCAATGCATAAGAATTTATTTTAATAGATATCATAACCATTCTACCTTTTGAAAATTCAGAAGCTATCTACTTTGGACATGTAAAACTCTACACAAAATCATATGCCAATTATAATGGCACAAAATTATTAGAATGATTCCAGTATTCTAAATAAATAATTATAGATAGCACTACTAAAATGTTATAGTAACCAAAAAAAAGAATAAAAAAAATTCTACATATACATAAAAGTCGACAAATAAATAAACCTGATTCTGCCGAGCAGTTACGAAATCAAGTCAATTTACGAAAATGATTAATGTTCAAGCTCCCATAGACCAATATATGAAGGAGAAATCACAGCATCAGATGCATATACCGGCTTACTAACATTTACAACACCAAGGGAGGACAAGTCATATTTAGGCACTATCATTTCTGTAAGATCGCATGCCCCTTGTTCTCGTCAAAAAGCCTCAAAACAACTCGATTGTCCCATTAATTACTCTTTGATCGAGCATTTCCACAGCTTCCCACTTCAACGAAAACCACAAACATACGAGTATATATAAATCCATGCATACATATACATTCATAGTATTAATATCTAAAAGCAGTCTTCACAGTAGTAATGCGTACTTAAGACCTACTTCGGCATGAGCAGTGCTATCAAGCAACAACATCAAGCAGCACCTGCACTTACAATACCAGCACTCCACCTTCTCTTTTCATAAGCAATATATATAAGTTTAAGAATTCTCCAAAACTTGACTGCCATTTCAATTACCGCAATAATTATTGGAAATGACACTACCATTTACCAGATATCGATCTCGATACATAAAGAAAATCATAAGCAAATACATACAGAGTATTATGGAGGGAAAGAAACAGAACAGAACAGAACATACTGACAAAAAGAGTTTTGGATAGAGTCCATTTCTGGGCACGTCCAACAATGGAGAAAGGAAGCCAATGGGTTGGAATAAATGAATGCAGAAGCGAAACGGTTGCGATACCTCCAATCGTCGACAGATCTTCCGCACTGAAACTATCCATTTTACCTAACCCAGACAAGATTGCTACTCAATTCGGATTTTCTGTTGTTTAGAGATAAGCAATTTGGGAAATGTAATTTAGTGGGTTTGTATTAAATTACATTATGTTTTAGTTTCCCTGTTCTAAAGTCTGATAGTGGATGAAGGATTATATGAAAATGGTGAAAGAGATCTGGGGAATGAATTACCGGAAGAAAGGAGATATTTGATGGGAACTGGGTAACCACTTTCAATACGGAATCGAGTTTGGTTTTTCCTGCAATAAAACGATGACGTTTCCTGAAGAAAGTGAAAGACTAGCTATCCTTTCCTTTCGTACTGGTATTGGATTCATTTTTTAAAAAAAAAAATCGACTGAATTTGATCATTCCATAATAATGCGTTATGTATTATAAATTATAAATTTTATTATAATTATCATTTTAATCTATAATTATATATATAAATAATCAAAATTAATAAAATAAATATATAAATAACACGACATACACTTTATTTAATATTTTTTTATAAAATTTAAAATATTTTATATATCAAAAGTATGGTTATAATTTTTTTAATTAAAATTTTCCATTAGTTCTTAATTATCTAATCATAGAAATTAATTTCATAGTTATTTATTTATTAATAATTTTTGTAGGTTTAAAATGTAACCCAATTTTATAACCCCTACCTGCAAAATATGGTTCGATTCAAAAGAGTGACATGTGACAAGAGAAATATTACTAAACATAAACAAGTAAGTTGTATTTTTCTATAATTTTATTTATAAAATGATTAATTCAATCCCTAAATTTTAAAGAAATAATCCTAATTTTATTGGGCATTCGTATAAGATTCGTCTGATTAAAATCTCAGGCAAAAATCATAAAAAATTATTTTTTTAACTTTTATAAAAAATAACCTTTACTAATAATAAAAAAATTCACCAAACTAGTTTGGTTGATTCGATTTATTTCTTTAGACATAAATCAAAAGGCCGAACCACATAAAAATCTTTACCTTTAGTTTTTCTTTGCTTTGTTTGTTTTGTGCTTCACTCATTTTTTTTTTTCAATATAATCATCCCACATAATAAATTTATTATTAATTTTCAATTTTACAAAATTGAGGATTAACAATTTCTATATTTTATTTATAAGAAGAAATTTGATATTAAAATCTCTAAATTAAAATAATAAAGATATAATTATTACTAAATCATTATTTATAACTACTCATAGCCATCGGTGTAATATAATGGTTATAGATTGAGTTTAAGACGTACAATTTGGATACACATTTTAAATTTGATTCTAATAATTATTTATAATTTAAATAATATGTTCAGATAGTATCGTTTTAGAGATTAGTTGTGATTTAAGTAATATATTTAATTAATATCTTCTCGAAAATTAATCAAACGGTATGCTGAGTTAATATTTTTTAGAGATTAGGCAGAAAAGACTCGTCAATCGATATAAAATCTGAATATTCTCAATTATCTAAAAAAAAATCTATAATTATTATTTATAAAATTATAATATACAATCAAAATATAATTTTTTTAAGTATCCTAAAATAAAGTGGGTGAGTAATAGGTAAAATTAAATACAAATAGACACTTTTATTGTTGCAAAACACTTGATCCAATCTCAAAACTAATATCATCTAATTTGAAGTAAACATAAATCAACTATAGAACATAAAGACTTATATTATTACAAATCACTTAATCCAATTTTCAAATTTCGAGTATCAATTGCTTTTGAAGTAGATATGTATTCGTATACATTAGCAAACATTAATAAAATCTTTATCTTTGATACAAATATCACATAACAATCAATGCACTGATAAGTGTTTATTGAAAAAAACCCAGAAATGACAACAACAAATAGATTTATTCACTCATAATTTATTTACAAAATAGATGAAAATATTCAAAGAAAACTGAACCCTGAAATATTATATATATATATATATATATATATGTACACATTTTAATTTAATATTAGTAAATGTTAAAGTTATTGTTTGACCCTAAAGCTTAAGTTAACAGGTAAGAATCCAAAACCAAATGATGGTATTAACCATTAAATTCTAACACACTCACTCATATAAAATCATTACCAAAACCTAGCCAAGGCTTTTTTGATAAGCACCTTTGGCAGCAAGGGATGTTGAAGCCATGTATCTTCTATGTATTCAAGAATAACAAGAGACTGTGTAAGTGTAACAGGTTTTGATCCATGAACCAGCACAGCAATCTTCTTAAAAACTGGGTTGCATTTCAGAAGGAAATCACTCTTATTGGAGAGAGATTCTTCTACGTAGTCATAGTTGATGCCCTTTAATTTTAATGCCCATGTTACTTGGTGACTCTAAGGTCTTGCTCAGAATCCACGGAGCTTCACTTCTTCTTCTTCCATAATTGTGATTGCAAACCGAAGTCAATGGAGTCAATCTATTTGCTCAGGCCTTTTTATCTTTTTCCAATGGGGAAAATAAGGATTATATTCGTGGGTGACCCAAAAGTTTTTTTCTAAGATCAAACTAACCACTGTTTTTGTGAATAAATTTACCAATATCCCCATATCATTAAAGAAAATTTTAAATTTTGTTAAATTAAATGATAAATACTCTTTTTCTTCGTCTTTTTACCTCAGTCCTTTACCTAAACTAAATTTAACCACTCATATTCTAATTTATTGTGGATTTAGCCTTTTTTTTTTTACAAATAATATTTGTAAATTTCTTCCATTTTTTAAACTCTCAATATTTAGATCCATCTAGGTGAAGTGTAATTTTAAAGAGCCATACCCCAAATTGAACTCAAATTATCGATGTACACTACCTTTGCATCGGTACAATAACGATTTTTAGCAGATTGCGTTTCAACGGTTGAGTGCTTAGAAAAAAATTTTTATTTAACATAACCATATCTTAAAAAGCCTCACATAATCAATAAAAATTAGACAAATTCATCGCCAACACATGGCCAGTGGCAACTGGTAAAGCTGATCATCCAAGAAGTTGTCTCTGAATTAGGATCATAAAAATAAATTATAAAAAGTTAGACGGTTATTAAGAACCATGCTAAGTTGCAAAGGTACACGAGTAGCAGACGGTTTAGCCATGCAGAGAAAGACCATCTGAAACTTGCAATAAATCTACTAGAATCACAAGATTCTTGACAAATAACTTCAATTTACCAAATAAGTATTATCTTAATCCACCACTTTTAACTGTCAACGAATTGAAACAAATTGGGGTTTGTTGAAGTAAATATAATTTCCAAATCAAGCACAAGCCAAAAATTAAAGCTTAAAAACAACACCTTTCAAAAGTCGTAACAAAACTCAAAATATATTTTAGTACACAGCATCATATCAAATTACGTCTCCATCTAAAAAAAAGGCTACAAAGCAGCTTGCTTCTGAGCCCCACATACATTGTTCTAGTTAACAAAATCAAACCTTGCAACCTATAATAAATTTTGAGAAAAATGACCCGTTCCTAATAAGATTTTTGCTATTGTTCACGGCTCTCACTCATCAATGATCACCAGGCATGCTCTTGATGATATCAGAGTCACCTAATGAAACACAACATTAAAACAAAATTAACAATCTTACAAACTTATGTCTCATTTCAAAGGGAAGAAAAGAGAGTTTGAAGAAAAATAATAATCATACCAGCATCAATAACACTGAGGCAGCAAACTCTGTAATATTTTCCACAAGCGGTACCCAAGTCTACATTGTCTGAAAAGGAAAAAAAAAAAGCAACACAACCAAATTTTTAGCAAATACATTTCCAGGTAAGCAAATGAAAAACCTGGTTTGTGTCATGTTTGGCTGTGCTATTGTAAAGAAATCATATTTGAGACAACACAAGTTAGATATATGTGCAACACATCTTACACAAAGATAATATATAAGCAATTTTTATTAAATGCTGCATGTCATGCAATCATAAGCAGATCAGTTCGGCATGTAAAAGAACAAATAGTATAATCAGTGACAAGTCAAACACATTAGTATTCACTGACCAATAACGTGGAACACCAGTCAACCACATGTAACCTAAGCTTCATATAGAAGCCAACTATTTGATATGTGAAACATTAAGGTTGGAAAACTAAACAAACTTCAATCCCATTAGCTTATTGTTCAAAGGCAACAAACGCAATATGTACAATTTAATATTGTATAGTTCTTGAGTTTACATGCTCACCAAATTCAACACCTAATCCAGAGTACATACTTGGAAAATCAGGAAACAATTATGAAACTAGCAACTAACCAGAGCATAAAGTTAAGAAACTTACTCCCATTGTAATGGTGGACTCCAACCTTTGCCAACATGGCATAATACTCAATCTCAGACTTCCTAAGAGGTGGGCAATTGTTAGCAATGATGATCAATTTCCCTGCCAAAAAATAAATTAACGAAAATTCTTTTTCAGCAAGTATTCAATAGCTGAAATCTTCAGAATAAGTAGATTAAAGGCAACACAAGCAACCTAAAATCAACAATCTCCATAACTAGAAAATGAACCAATATGTATCACCATCTTAGCATTTTCCATACTCTCCACAACCTAAACAGATACATATTTTTGAGATTCTCCATAAACTAACCAAATACCCATTATTGCAATTTGCATTCTGCTACATACGTACAACATCTTCAAAACTCAAATTTACATTTTGCTAAAGCAAAAACTTAACCTTCTACTGTTTCCTTCGATAACTAAATTCTGGTCAGATCAAGATCTTTCGTATGCTAAAAAGTACAAAATCAAATAAAAAAAAAACTACCTTTCGAGTTTCTTAGGGATTTAAGGACGGTTTTGTACCCCAAAGTGTACTTGCCACTCTTCATCACAAGAGCCAATCTGTTGTTAATGCTCTCATGGGTCTTCTTCTGCAATATTTCGAAAGCAATCCTATTTCAACGTTACACGTAGAGAAAAAGAAAAGGGAAGGGATGAGACAATAGAACGGGTGAGAAGGAGAGAAATGATGACTTACGGTTTTCTTGGCGGCCACCATTGTTGCTTGCTAGTTGCTTCGAACGAAAGATAAAATGTGCCGAAGATGAGCGCTCGCCACAACCAAGAAGACAATAAACGCCGAACGAAACTTATATATATTGAAGCACAATTAGGGTTTTGTCAAAAATTTGGGTGTGCTTGGACGCAAGGATTATGATACTCTAAATGTAGTATAGGAGTCGTATGACCTCGACAAGTGCAACATTAAACTAGATTAGCGGAGACCTAGATTTTATTATTTAGATTTTGTATTTCCATTAAATTTGTACAAATAATTTGTATATGCTATTATTTTTGGCTTGTTAATGTTTAGAATTTATCTACTTATTTATAATAATATATGCTAAATCACAGTTTTAAAGATTTACATTCAAACGTTATAAATAATTTTTATTTATAATTATTTAAATTTATATCTAGAGATAAATTCATATTTTAAATTCATTTAAATTTTAGAAGAAAAAAAACTACCTAACACACACATATTAAAAAAAATAATAACAGCTGGCGTCGTCTATGGGAATCTAATGAAAAACCATTAAAGTGTCACTCCTCAGGTGATCATCCTGCTCACATGATCACTCTCTGCTCTCAGGTGATCCCCTATACCCAGGGAATCATTTTCTGCTCCTAAGGTGATCCACCTGACTATGATCGCTCCTTATTCCTAAGGCGATTCACCTGATCCCTGCATCGCTCTTTGCTCCTGAGGTGATCCACTTGACCTATATCGCATTTTGCTCCTGAGACGATCTACCTGATTCAGATCACTCATTGATCCCATGATCGCTTTTTGCTCCTGAGGCTATCCACCTGACTCGGATCACTCCTTGATCCCTGGATCACTCTTTGCTCTTGAGGCGATCCACCTGACCCGGATCAATTCCTGATCCCCGGATCGCTCTTTACTCTTGAGACGATCCATCTGACCTGGATCACTCCTGATCCCATGATCTCTCCCTGCTCCTGAGGCGATCCACCTGATCTGGATCACTCCCTGATTTTCGAATAGCTCCCTGCTCCTGAGGCAATCCACCTGACCCGGATTACTCCCTGATCTCCGAATCGCTCCCTGTTCCTAAGGCAATCCACTTGACCCAGATCATTCCCTGATCCCAGGATCACTCTTTGCTCCCAGGTGATCCTTCTGCTCCTAGGTCGCTCCCCTACTCCCAGGTTGCTTTCCTGCTCCTAAGGCGATCCACTTGACCCGGATCACTCCCTAATCCCAAGATTGCTCTCTGCTCCAAGGTGATCTCTTCAACTCCAAGGTGATTCGATCCGACCTGAGACTTGTCATTCTTTTTCATTACTATACTGTCTTGTTCTTAGTTATCTCTTTGTTATAAGATCACTGATATCGAGCACTTTTGCTCGATGTCAAACCTATTCGCTCGATGACTCCTTCTCCTAGTGCCCCAGCTGACTGTTCAGAAAATATACAGGCACCAATCGAGCTTCCTCCTAGTGTTCTGATTCTTTTGGATACTAGTTGCGCCCTTCTCTTAGTGTCTCGGTTGGCTGCTAAACCATAAAATCTTTGGGCACTAGTCGAGCTTCCTCCTAGTATTCTGATTCTTTCGGATACTAGTTGAGCCCTTATCTTGGTGTCCCGATTGATTGTTTAGACGTAAAATCCCTGAGCACTAGTCGAGTTTCCTCTTAGTGTTACGGTTGGCTCTTAAACTCTAAAATCCCCTAACACTAGTTTGAGCCTCATGAAACACGCGTCAGGCTGTATAAACCTCAGATTGTGTCAGATACCTTGAAAGGATAAGACCTGACCCATATTAGGCCGGTTAAGTCCTGATCAGCGTCAGATGCTTTCTTTTAGTGCTACGATGGTCCTTCGCCCTAAGATGATTAGAGGCGCCAAACCTGGGCCAGGCTTGCAAACCCAGTAAGTCCCAGGTGAGCCGGGCGTGTAAACCCAATAAGTCCCAAGGGTTTTCTCGTACCGGGCTGTGCTTGTAAACCTAGTAAGTCCCGAATGGGCCGGGCTTGTAAACCCAATAAGTCTCCGAGGTTTTCTTAGAAAAGGGACGTCTCAACATATCCCCTAGCATTAGTTGAGTTTTATCCCCAATACGTGTCAGACCTCTTAAGTCCTAGTTTGTGTCAGACACCCTAAAAGGCTAATACCTGACTTGTATGAGGCCAATTAAGCCCTGACCAGGGTTAAATGTTTCCTTTTAGTATCACTGTTGGCTTTATAGCCCTCTAAAATCCCCTGACACTAGTCGAGCCTTTTCTTAGTGCCTCGGTTAACTTTTTAGTCATAAAATCTCCGAATACTAGTCAAACTTTTTCTTAGTATTTCGATTCTTTCGGACACTAGTCGAGCCCTTCTTCTAGTATCCCAATTGACTGTTCTTCGTAAAATCTCCAGATACTAGTTGAGCTTCCTCCTAGTGTTCTGATTCTTTCGGACACTAATTGAGCTATTCTCTTAGTGCCCCAGTTGACTGTTTAGCCATAAAAATTATCGGGCACTAGTCGAGCTTCCTCCTAGTATTTTGACTCTTTTGGACACTAGTCAAGCCCTTCTCCTAGTATTCCAATTCTTTCGGACACTAGTTGAGCCCTTCTCTTAGTGCTCCGGTTGGCTGTTTAGTCATAAAATCCCCGGGCACTAGTCTAACTTTCTTCTAGTGTTCCGATTCTTTCAGACACTAGTCGAGCCTTTCTCCTAGTGTCCCGGTTGGCTGCTTAGCCATAAAATCCCTAGACACTAGTTAAACTTTATTCTTGACCCGTGTTGGGTCTTTGTAAGTCTTAACCTGCATCAGGCACATCCGTATTTTTGAGCTTATGCGCTCGATGATTCGGAGCTCTCTCGCTCCATATTACAGAGTTTATTCGATCGATGCTGAGCTTACGGGTTTGATGATTCTGGGCTCGCTCATTCGATGGTGCCAAGATCCCGTACAGAGGTCCGATCCCTGTGAGATTTCCTATATATACTATAATTTTTACTAAAAACTGGGGGACTTGATGTTAATGGTGATTTGAAACCCCTACAGCATATTTCCTATCAAATCAATGGTGTGGCTCCCATCCCCTCTTAAATACAGTCACCCTATAGCTCTTTGTGGCTGTCACTCTGCCACCCTAGTCTGTCAAATCACCATCTCCTCTATAAAAATACTATTCTCTTCCCCAAAAAAAATTACGTGTGGCTTGATCCTCCTTACCGAAGA
>JAVXUL010000008.1:396552-428253 GCA_035590515.1 Trichilia minutiflora | reverse complement strand
TTTTGTGCATGCCACCTAGGTGGCATTAACAATTGATTTTCAATTGTTTTTAATCTTATTTTATATATATGTATATGGTGGAAGGAAGTAAAGGGGAATGAATATTTTCATTTTGTAAAAAGCAAAACAAAAATCAAAAGAAAGCATAAACTACCGTACGGCCATGGATTAGAGAAATTGGAAAATTGGTTTCCAAACAAAGAAGTAAGAAAAGAAGACGAGGAAGAGAGCAAAGATTTGTTTCATTTATGGTTTCTTCCAAAGTAGTAAGTATACATACATATATATGGAGATATTGTTGTAACTTGTTAAAGGTATTGCAAAAATGTTTTGCAAATTTACAAAGTGTTCAACCATTCTACCACTTTTATCTTCAAAATACTAGAGTGTGAATATTCTTAGAGGCTTACGGAAGGATTTCAAGCTTCAATGAAAGTAGATTTAGGTGAGGAATTCATCATTCAAATGGTTAAGTTATCAAAAAGTTGAAAACTTTCATAATTGCATGCTTAAGGAACTTAAAAAAATCCTAGAATTTATGTGATAAACTCCACATCAAATTTTACATATATATATATATATATATGATTTTTCAATACTCAAATTTAAATGATTTGGTTGGACAGATTATCTTTGAATTTAATCTAATTTATAATTTAGAGATAAGGATAATATGTAAAATATCAATTCAAAAATTGATTTAAAATATTTTCAAGTCAATTCAAAGTAATTCAAAAATTTGATTTGAATTTGTTCATGCTAAACATTATTTATGTCAAAAGGGAAAGAAAGCAACATACGAAATTCTAAAAGCAGAAATAGTTCTACTAAATTTTACGAAATAATACATGGGGTTTTCAATGTAAAAATTCACGTGCACTTTACTATAAATAAATCACTCCACGCAAAAATAATTAAATAAACCAACAATACACAAAAACATTTTTTTTTATTTTCTAATTCAGGATACATATTGATAGCTTAATAAAGCATTATTTTTGCTTGCTCTCATTGGTCATAAAATAAAATTTTTTAAAATATAAAATTTAATTCCTAAATTTTTTATTATCAATTATTACTTGATCTTTTATAATAGTTCTTTTGAGAAAATTTATCAAACTAGAGCATGTTTGGGATAGCTTTTGAAGTATTTAAAAGTTGATTTTTGCTTCTCTAAAAAAAAAAAAAGATTTTAAAATTAAGATAAATTTTTTTTTAAAATTGTTTGATATAATAGATAAAATAATATTTTTTTCGTTAAAATTATCATTAAGGGTATTTGATTTAGTTAAATCAAAACATTTGAAAGTAGAAGTTAAGAAGGATGTTTTTGAAATAAAATAAATATTATATATGTATTTAATAAGAAGAGAAGTAAAAGTTTCACTTTTTTACCTTTTTAAAAAGTTTTTTTTTTATATTTTAAATACAAAAAGACTTTTTATAAAAAGTCTTTTTATTTTTATCTATTTGATACAGCTTTTAACAAAAAGAAATTAAGAAACCTTAAAAAAGCTAAGCCAATCAAACACTTAATTACTCTCTTCCATTTTTTAGTCAACATGATGATACCAATTTTAAAAAAAAAAAATCATTGGATGGTTATTTTATTTTGAAAATTTGTCAAAATTATTGTAGTTCATTAATTATTTAAATTTAAAATAAAAAATAAGTCATTTATATTTATAGTTATATTTAATATTAATATAAGTTGAAAAGAAAATATGCTTCAACAAAAACAAACATATGATCTCAAATTTATTCTATCTTATAAATCATTCTCAAGAAAAGAAGAGACGACCAATTGACCAAATACTCTCTCTCTATATCTTTTCATGATAGATTGAGATAAGATGTTGACAGGCTTCAAAATTAAAAAATCTGCTAGAATTCATTTTATATTGATCACGTAATTCACGGCATTAAAGCATTAAATTTATTTAGAATTCATTTTATATTGATCACGCAATTCACGGCATTAAATTTAAAAATATGTCACCGAATGGCTACTAAAAACATAAATACAATATTATTAATAAAATTTTACTAATTAATATTTTTGAAATATTATTAATAATTATATTAAATAATAAAATTATTATAAATAATAAATATAAAAATCTTAACTTAGTAAAATCTTTATTAATCACCCGTTGGCATTATCCATCACAATGTGTATCCTAAGATCACGTTATATTGCAAAATTTTTCATTTTTAATAGTTAATAATCGACTGTCAACGGATAAAATTAAAATGGAATGAAAATTTAAAATTAGAGTAATAATTATGAAAAATGATGTATTTGTGATTACGATTAAAATAATTCAACTAAATCACATGTTACTTGGGACTTAAATTTAATATTAAATTTGAATAAATTATTAATATTAAATATATAAATATTATATTAACAACTATAAATTTATTTTTAAACAAAAATTTATGATAAGATGATAATTTATACATTAAAAAAATATTTTATTAATAAATTAAGAGTGAAACTAAAAATATGAATTATTGTAACATGTGGAGATTATAACATTTGTTTATTTTAATCAAAATCAATTCACAATATCGCAATCCATAATTCCATCGATTTCAAAACCAAAACAATTTAAATATCTCATCTCAAAGCATAAATGAGACTACATTTCTAAAATAATTAAATATTCAATTAATTCTAAATCCATGTATAAAATCTATTAAATACTTTAAAATCATAAACCACCAACTATTTTCAATTTTACAAATTTAAACCAAATTTAATTTACATCATTTTGTCTCCAAATTTCAAATAAAAGGTAAACATCATAACTTAAATACATATATAAACTCAGTTTAGTTTCCAGTGGATTCTAATCCTAAAGTAAGTCGAGATGAGACAGTTATACTTGAGGTACTTAATCAATAAACATATATACGTAAATATAAAGAGTTTAAACCCTAACTCCTTTCAACTTAATATGCAACCAATCACTCACATAATACTACTAAAGTGTTAAATACTACTAAAGTGTTAAGGGAACATGACTTTATTATTTTATGGCAAAAAAATGAGTTTAAAAGGTGAAGAAGTCGTGAATAATGAAGGAAACAAGAAGAGAGCATAAGAGATCTAGAGAAGAAAATTTTCATGAGGGAAAGAAAAATGAAGAGAATAATCGGTTCTACTATTTTAATCACTTAAAAATAATGTTAATTGATGAGAAAATTAGGGCTGGGCAAATTTAAACCGATCCATACCAAATCGATCCAAACCGCTTAATTGGATTGGTTTGGATCGGTTTGAATCTATGTTGGATTGATCTCTGAATTGAAATTTTATAAACCGCTATTAACGGTTTGTGTTATGGATTGGATTAATTCCAAACCGCAAACCGGCAAACCAAACTGCTTAAATAAATATTAAATATACTTAATATTATTGTATGATAATATTAATATTACATGATAAAATAATACATTAATTAATTTATTAATATTTTATAATTAACTAATGGGTTTATCATTTTAAAATTAAGTTAGAAAGCAAACTAATATTTAAAATTTTATTTTTTGACTCAATCTAAATTAATAAATTATTTTAATTTAAATTTAAAATTCAAACCGCATAATGAAGTTTAGATCGATTACGATTTGTGACATATTATCGGATTAACTTGGATTGCATAAAATTCAAACCGCAATGTTTGGATCAATTTAAAATTTTACGTCAAACTAACCCAAATCGTAAACGCCCACCCCTAACTGTCCTTTTAGATGAAAGACTATTTTATACCTATCTTTTCGATAAATTAAGATTTCATATATATATATATAAAATTTAATTTACTGAATTAAAGATAGATATGAGATAGTCTCACATTCAAAAAATATATATTCAAATATAATAGAAATTCTCTTCTATTGTGTAAGTAAATCAAGAATGAATAATCTCTATTATATATATATATATAATAGAGATTATTCATTATTGATTTACTTACGCAATAGAAGAGAATTTCTTAATAATAATCACTCATTTCTAACTTCAAATTACTTATTTTCAGCCATCCGAGCCCTTAAACGTTTAAAATGAGCCAACAACTTCTCATCATCCGGAAGGTTTTCTTTGATAACATCAACTTGTTTGAAGTTATGAATCCAAGCATGCAAGTGAGGGAAATTGTTCGGCTCCAACAATTTAATGCCAACAACTTCTTCTGTGAGTTGCTGCCAATGAGCTAACCATCCATAGACTATATCTACCAAGCCTATGGAATCACCACAAAAGAATTTTTGATCTCTTAGGGCTTGATCTTCTATCACATGAAGCACTTCTAAAGCTTCCTTTGTTGCCTTTTCTTGAGCATCTTTTCCAGTTGCTCGAAAATATTCAAAGAAAACTGGACCCTGGAATATTAGATATGCATACACATAAGTGTCAAACTATAGCTTGACTTAAAAATTTAAGCTAATAAATAAGAACCCAAATAATAATACTAAGTTCTAATAAGTCTCTTCTGTGCAAAACTAATATCAAACTGAGTTATCATTATCATGTGAATCATGCCTAACAAAGGTAGAATAGCAAAGACTTCTTAATCAAATAGTTCTTATACTACCAGGTTCAATTATCACTTAATCTTAAAACTCGAATAGGTAACCATCTGAATAATAGTATTAAGATTTACCATTAGAGAATAATATTGATATAGACAAGTAATTTTGAAAATTTTAGTTACCTTTGCTTCTGCAAACTTGATCCAAAACCTAGCCAAGGCTTTTTGATAAGCATCTTTGGGCAGCAAGGGATGTTGAGGCCATACCTCTTCTATGTATTCAAGAATAACAAGAGACTCTGCAATAGGTTTTGATTCATGAACCAGCACAGGGATCTTCTTATAAACTGGGTTGTACTTCAGAAGCAAATCACTCTTATTGGAGAGATCTTCTTCTATGTAGTCATAGTTGATGCCCTTTAATTTGAGTGCCCATATTACTCTGTGACTGTATGGACTTGCCCAGAATCCATGGAGCTTCAATTTTTCTTCCATAATTGGGATTGCCAAACTGAAGAAGTCAATGGAGTCAATCTATATGCTTACCCTTTTTTATCTTTTTCGTGTGGAAAATAACGAATGTTTTATGGGTCCCAAAAGTTTGTTTTAATTTCAAACCAACCCTTAAATTTTGGAAATTATGACCAATGCCCTTACCATAATTTGGAAGATTTAATTTAAAAATGTAAAGTCTAAACAGTATATTTTATGGTGAACATTTGTAAATTAGATTGAATTAAATTAAAATTTTAATTCGATCCATGCATTGTAAATTATTCTTAAGATAATTCAATCTAACATAATTTGCAAATATATCATAATTTGATCTAACTCAAACCGTTTGAAGTAAATTAGATTAAATTAGTTTAAGGAGCGATTTATACTTAATTTTAAAGAGCAATTTGAATTGAATTAAATTTAAAAGAAAAATTTTTATATAATATAATAAATATTTTATTTATTCAATAATAACTAATTTTAACTTTAATCTACATTCAAATAAATTAAATGAACTAAACCAATCAAATTAATAAGAACTTAAAAATTTTGTTTGCCAAAAGTAATAAATAAAATATTTTTAAATATATGCTTTTCTCATCCTCAACAATCCTTTTGTTTAATCACAGTTTTTAATATTTTATCTTTAAATTCTCAAATTTTATAATTTCATTTTCATGTTCCTAAATTGAATAACATTCTCTTATAATTTTATTAATTTTTATACCCTTTCAATTAAAATATTTCTTTATCTCATTTCAAATGCTAAAAATACATGTCCTATTCTAATCATTTCAACAATGTATACACCTCTAACCACAAACTGTTGTCCTCAAAATTCAAACAACAATATTAATAAAAAAATTTGACTAAAATTTATCGATAATATAATATATCTAACATTTGGATCGAATTTTGTTCAAGTTTTAAGTTAGATTTTAGATCGGATACAAATTGACAAATTTGCAAATTGAATTTAATCCTTGACAATCTAATCCACAAAACATTTAAATCCGCAAATCGATCCAAATTGCATAAATTGGCTAAAATTTACCCACTGCTAAATGTTTTTATTTGTATTATATATCATCCAACAAATGTATATGAAATTCAATTGGACGTCTATGGAAATTAAAAATGAACATCTACATATTGAACACAATCCTGTAAATTACAAGCTCAAGTTGACATCACAATACAACCCATAATGTGTCCACATAACCATTAAAATCATTATTAATTTATTTATACTATAATAAGCTTAATTGATTTTTTATATTTCAAAAAAAACGAGTTACAAAATTACAATCAGGTAGACTTAATATATACTATACTTCTATTTTAAAAAAAATGCTAACCCTACTTTCAAGTGCCTCACAGGCTCACACCAATAACTAAAAAACGCGAACAAACCATTCACTGGCATTTGTTATAACCATGCTAAATTTATTAGCAATATCACAACCTAATGTAGTAGCCCTCGCTGCCGCTTGAGGGCAGAGAGGGTGGGGGAAAAACAGTGACTGTAAGGTTAATTATCAAGGAGCCGTGTAATGTGTTTGCAAAGTTACAATCATGGCTTAGAAACAAAACAATGTTTATGTAGCAGGCTGGCGGCTTCTCTAGAATCACAAGACTCTTGACAAATAACTACCACCAAATGACATATATTACATCATACACCTCTATTGAAGCATACCAGAATTAATTAATTAATATAGCTTCCACATCAAACACATGCCAAATATTAAAGCTATAACAGCATAAACAGCTTTAATAAGTCATAACAAAACTCACGAATATATTGTGTACTACACAGCATCGTATCAAATCATGTCTCTATCAAAAAAAGACTACAAAGCAGCTTGCTTCTGAGTTCCATTGTTCTAATTAACAAAATCAAACCTTGCAACCTAGAATAAATTTTAAGAAAAATGATCAATTTCTATTCAGGTTTTTTGCTACCGTTCATCACTCACTCATCAGTGATCGCCAGGCATGCTCTTGATGATATCCGAGTCACCTAATAAAACACAACATTAACACAAAATTTACAACCTTTCAAACTCGTGTCACGCCGAAAAGGAAAAAAGAAGAACTAGAAAGAAAATAATTAATTATTGTACCAGGATCAATAATGCTGAGGCAGCAAACTCTGTAATATTTTCCACAAGCAGTCCCCAAGTCCACATTGTCTGAAATAACAAACAACACAGCCAAATTTGTAAGAAATATGTTTCTAGATAAACAAAAGAAAAAACTGGGATGTAACGTGCTTGGCTGCACTAGGTATAGAAATCATATTTCGGATAATACAGGTTAATGATATGTGTTATACATCTGACATAAACAGATCAGTTCAGTATGTAAAAATTTATTCAACAATAAGTGAAACACGTTAGTATCACTGATCAATAACCAGAAAACTGATACATAAATGCAACCTAAGCCCTATATAAGACCAAACTATGTCAAAACTGATACATAAATCAGAACACTACACAAAACTTCATCTCCAATTAGCTGATTATTCGGGAGCAATGAACACAACATGTGCAATTTAAAATTAGCATAGTGCTTGAGTTTGCATGCCTCACCGAATTCAAAAACTAATTCAATATATATAATAATAAAACCAAAAAACAGAGAATGAACAGATTGCATATAAAAATAGCAACTAACCAGAGCATCAAGTTCAGAAACTTACTCCCATTGTAATGGTGGACTCCAACCTTTGCCAACATGGCATAATACTCAATCTCAGACTTCCTAAGCGGTGGGCAATTGTTAGCAATGATGACCAATTTCCCTGCCGAAAAACAAATTAACAAAAAAACACCCCTTTTCAGCACATATTCAATAGCTGAAATCTTCAGAATAACTACACTAAAGGCAACACAAGCAGCCTAAAATCAACAATCTCCATGACTAGAAAATGACTCACATGTATCACCGTCTTAGTATCTTTCATATTTTCCATAACCAACACTTAAAACAAATACCCATTATTGCAATTTACATTCTGCTGCATACATACAACAAATTCAAACCTCAAATTTACATTTTGTTGATTCAGAAATTTAACCTTTCTACTGTTTCCTTGGATAGCTAATTTCTAGTCAGATCAAGATCTTTCGTACGCTAAAAAGAACAAAATCAATGAAACAAAAAACTACCTTTCGAGCTTCTTAGGGATTTAAGGACCGTTTTGTACCCCAAAGTGTACTTGCCACTCTTCATCACAAGAGCCAACCTGTTGTTAATGCTCTCATGGGTCTTTTTCTGCGGTATTTCAAAAGCGATCCTATTTCAACGTTACACGTACAGAAGAAGAAAAGAGAAGGCCCGAGAAGGAGAGATAGGTGACTTACGGTTTTCTTGGCGGCCACCATTGTTACTTGCTGGTTGCTTCAACGGATGATAAAATCTTCCAAGATGAACTCTCGCCACAGTCGAGAAATACTAAATGCTGAACGGAGGAGCTTATTTATACGAAAGTTTGATTAGGGTTTTGTCAAAATTTTGGGTATGTTTGGACGCAAGGATTATGATACTCCAAACGTGGTATAGGAGTCTTCTGACCTTGCCTAGTGCAACCTTAAACTAGATTTTAATTTTTGGATTTTGGATTTTCATTAATTTACATAATCACTTTGTATAAATATAGATATTGAGAAAAAAAATCATGAATATACTTTATTTTTATTTATCGTATGAATTTAAATCTTTAAAGATTTTGATTCAATATATATTATTATAAATAATTAAATAAATTATAACAGCCAAAAATAATATCATCTACAGTTATTTATACAAAGTGATTATGTAAATTAACAAAAATCCAAAATCCAAAAATTAAAATATAGTTTAACGTTGCAATAGGCAAGGTCATAAGACTCCTATACCACATTTGGAGTATCATAATCCTTGCGTCCAAACATACCCAAAATTTTGACAAAACCCTAATCTAACTTTTGTATAAACAAGCTCCTCCGTTCAGTATTTAGTATAAATTCATATTTTAAATTCATTTAAATTTGATAAAAAAATAAATCAGTACTACAAAACACAAAAAATAAAATAAAACAAAATTCCAACATTATATTTTAACATAAAATTAAAAAAAAATTTAACAAATGAATTTAAATTTATGATGTGTAACAATGAATCCCCTGCTATAACATATACATGTGAATATTAAAAATTTTAAAAGTTTAAAAAACAATTAAAATTATTGAAAAACAAATTTGAAATAAAAAATAATAATAATTGATTGTTTAAACAACAATTTTTGTGTATAATAATGAAAGTGTATAAGAAGACATTTGATAGTGAATCATTGATCTATTATGACTATTATCAAATAAAAATATTAGAACTAAATATGATTTTTGTATAATTTTTTTCAAACTATAAAATAAAAAAATTATTTCACATAAAATATATGAGTTGTAGTACATATTTTAATACAAATTATAAAATATAAAATCGAGGCAATATTATTGTGAGTTGTCACAAATTTTACATTTTTTTCAATAATTATATTTATTTTCTATTTTCATGTAACTAATTTTATCGATAACATTATGTTAAATTGTTAACGGTATTGTGTGATTTATTTATTCCTTAAATACCTAAAAAAGATGATAAAGAAATATTTATACTATATGTCAATATAATTATTGTATCATTACATCAAACATAATGTAATTAAGCAGAGATAGTATTTATTGTGAATTTATTAGTAAGATTTAATTTTGCAATCAATTGGCCACATCAAATATATTTTATGCTATATTTATAGAATAATAAATTTAGAAATGCAAAATTCAAGCCTAATTTATTATATAAATATTGGTATCATTTTGATATCCATAAAGTACTAATACACACGTGAAATATTTTCACATATAATAATGCATCAATTTTGTGAAAATTTATTAAAAAATATATTTTATCACCTCTTTAAATTATTATTTTAAAATTCTTACATAACATATAACATGAAGCAAGTCGATAATATATTTGACTATTTTTTATTATTCATCGTATTAAGAATATATGAAACTTATTTTTTTTATTTTAAAGAGCCTAATAGTAATTTATGAAAATAATATTATTTATATTACTCAAGTTAGAGGATAATCTATCAAACACAACAAAACTAAATATATTTTATTTCAGTATTTATATATTCATATGTTTCAGTAGTACCATTATATTAATGTTAAATTGATTTACTCTGATAGATATATATATATATATATATAGATAGATAGATAGATAGATAGATAGATAGAGAGAGAGAGAGAGAGAGAGATTAATATCAATTATTGTGGTGCTTGTGGTACTCAAATCATGATGTTTAATCGAATATGTGACTAATACTAGATATAATTGTCCAATATGTTAAGGAATCACCTAACATTATGGTACAGAGATTGATTAAATGCTCATAATTATCCCAGACTCTTAGAAAAAATGTACTTTCTGAATTCAAATTCAAAACTAACATAAAGATAGTCGTACGACATATTCTTATTCGTTAAGTCACACTCTTCAAGAGTCAAATTGATATACTCTAATAATATTTTGATCTTTTTACTAAACTTTTACTTATGTCAGTTCAAGAAATAACATTAATCTCTATAAATTAATAATTTGATATATATCATTTTAAGATGAGGATTTCATAAGGAGAAGTCAAATATACAACATATCATATTTTCTTTCAACCAAATTTTTGTGCCACTGAGTTTTATTGATAAAGTTTTCGATAAAGCAATATTAAGATTATAGAGTTAATTGAAAATAACGAAATTTAAGGAGTGTAGTAATATTGTTTGTAACTTTAGTGGTCTTTTTTGTTGGCTCTTAGTAGTTAACACATTCCATTATTTAGTACAAGTGTCTATTATGTGTTATTTACTTATTAAAAAAAAATTGACATTAAATTATATATAATTAATCATATAAATGTTTTATTATATTATATTATGTAGATCTCTTTATATAAAATTAAATACATAAAATTTTCAGTATTATTGTTATAGCAAAAAATCAATCGCATTTTTCTATCTCTGTCTTATTTACATCTTAAGTTAATAATTATAATAAGGTTTAAAATTTTATTAATTTTAATTTGATTTTTAATTCTCAAAAAATTAAACCGAACCAAACCGAGTTGGTTCAATCGGCTTTTTACTTCCCTCTCGTACAAATACAATTCTTACCCATTGCCATTCATTAAATATAAATATAAATCCACTTCTCCCGATCGAAGCCCAACAGAGTCAGTTCCCATCTCACAAGTTGCCCACACAAACACCACAAAAACAAACCCTGAAAATAAAAAATAATAATAATAAAAAATTAACGAAAAAACACTTTCGTGCATTTGTTTTCAATTTCATTTCGACTCCATATCAAATCCTCTTCTAGGGTTCTTCACACTGATGGCTCAGGTCATGAATATGGCCGTCGATTCCCTCGACCGACGCCGGGACCGGAAGGACAAATCCACCGCTGGCGACAACGACGACGACAGCAACAACAACAACAACAACAACAATAACGCAACTCAATCTTCTCCTCCGCCGCCACCACCACCTGCTGCTAGAAGGCGAGAGAGGCGTGATGATAGAGACCTTGACAGGCCACCGAACCGACGCGGACCGGATTATTACGAGAGGAACAGGTCTCCGACTATGGGGAGGGACAGAGACAGGGAGTTTAAGAGGAAGAGTACTATCAGTCCGCCTCCGCCTGTACCGTACAGAGATAGAAGGCACTCTCCGCCTCCGAGAAGATCGCCTCCGTATAAGCGGTCTAGAAGGGAAGATGGAGGGTATGAAGGGAGGCGAGGAAGTCCACGTGGCGGCTTTGGACCGGGAGATAGGAGGTGAGATGTGGTTTATTTATTTATTTATTATTAATGGTTTGTGATTTTTGACGATAATTATGAGTTTGAATTCGGAAAATGTGAGAAGTGCAATATTGAAGTTTGGGTCTTAGGTGTTTTTGGGGTTGTCTATTCAAAACTGAGGGAGTAAGGAATATAGAGTATTCTTTGTCTTGCTAATTAGATAATTTGCATTACAAGAATATGATTTTATCCTTTGCTTAGCATTAAAATTGCAATGCCATTCTTCCCTGAAGTTTTTTAGCTACAAATGGGAAACACTTACTAGTGGCTGGTTAGTGAGGAAGTTATAATATTTTATAGACATTGAGTAGAATACCTGTTTTTTCTTTTTAACCAGAAATCTATTCTCTGGTTTTGAAGTTTTGGACTAACGTAATTTTAGTATTCAGGAAATATGTGGGATTTTGATCTCTCACGTGGGTGGTCTAAAGGGAATTTGATCTGTAACCTCTTGGTTTGAAATAAGGGGTGTTACTGGTCGATCCACCCTCATATGACTAAAATGTGTGTTTTATTCTTATTACCCATAAACCTTGGCTAAAATGTACGTGTTATTCTTATTACCCATAAGCCTTGCCAAGTTTTCATGTAATTATTTTTACGAGTGATGCAATGGAAAAGATATTAATTAAGTCACCTTTTGATTGACACCATATATTTCATGAACATGCAACATATATGTATATGTAAAGTTTTTCAGCTTCATGCTACCAGTTGGCAGTGAAGAATAATATTTAGAAATTTTTCTTTCAAATATGTTGCTGAAGCAAGTTATATTAAGGAGATGAGAGCTTTTATTGGTAATATGACGTGTGTTAATGCTGATGAGATAATATCATTTTACAGTAAAATGGAAGATAGTTTAATGAACGACAAGAGTATTTTGTGGAGCTGATAGAATTAAGAGTCTATGTGATGTAGATAGGATTGCGAATTATATCCCTTCATATAAAAGAAAAATGCAATGCTACTGGCATTTTCATTTCTATCCATGGCATATGCTGTGATCTCTTTGAGAGCTTTGTACATTTTGGGACATAAGTGCCCTTAGGATAGACAAGATGTCATGTTTCTGAGTAGAAACTCTGTTTGTTTGTTTGTTTTTAAAAAATTGCAGACAATGATTATAGCAGAAACATATCCTTAAAATCCCAGCTATCAAATGCACGAAAATAGCATTGTTAACAAATTCCGTGCCTCTGTTGCTTATTTGAGATGTAGAGTTTCTATCATTTTTTTCATTATTGATATTTGAGATACGTAAGTGCAATAATTTACAATCTGAAAGAAAGCTTCAATTACGTAGTTATTTAGCTAGAAATCCAAGATATTCAAGTGCAAATATGCTTCTTCTTTTTTTTTTTTTCAAAATAAATAACTTAAGAGGAAAAAGTTTGTTACATGAAGTGTATGCAAGAAGCCCTATAACCATGAGTTTCACTAGAAAACTACAATTCTGTATGTGAAAATTGTGACATGCCACATTATGTATAGGTTGCTTATACTATTATTGGAAGAGCCTTAGCAGTGGTTTCTTTTATAGAACATTGTGAGTTTTAAACTTTTAATACCCTTCACAATCATGATATAAATAAATTTATGCAGAAGTGCCATGACGGAGGCTTTTTTATGTCACTGTGAGCGTTTTTCATACATTTTCTGAAGTGCATTCTATATTTTGGAATAGCTTTTTAATTATGGTCTTGTTTACTCTTCATGCATAAGACACTTCCTTGGTTTTTCTCTTAGGATCATTCATTTGATTTCTTTTTTACTTCATGTCCACAATAAAAGAAAAGAAATGATTTGTATATTTCTTCAACACCCACCAGTCCTTTTATTTTCTTAAAATTGCTTAATTTAATTATATCAGGTTGTTTTGCGCAAAATTTCTCAAGTCATGTAATCTGTTATTTTGGTGTTGTAGGTTTGGGTATGATTATGCGGGTGGATATGAACGTGAGATTGGGGCCAGGCCCGGCTATGGGGATGAAAGACCTCATGGCCGGTACCCGGCTCGTTCTGGTGGCTATCAAGGTGGTCCTTCTGGTAAGTGCTCAAGTGCTTACGAACTGCTATATTTTAAGTACTTTGACCAATTTTTATTTTTAACCTGATAGATTAGTAATTTGTCAAATAGTTTGCAAAATATGATCCTCATCATGCCTTATGTTTGACCCTCTGGTATCTCTCTGCGTACACCGGTAATTTTTTTTAGCATTAATCACCGACTTCTATCTAGATGAAGACCCAATTAGAATATTTTATGCAAATGCTGAATTAGATGTTCACTTGCTTTAGTGCTTTCTTGTGCAATTTTTTGGCAAGAAATTCTACAATCTACAATTGTGTGCTAATTTTTATGGCCCAAAGAAGCATGTACTTGCTCTATGCTTAATAGACCTTTGTCAAAAAACAATGGAAAATGGAGTTGTTTGTGTAGAAAATGTGTTGTGTGTTGGACTCAGAGAAGCATCTTCCTTTCATAAATTTATTTAGCAGCTTACTATTCCTTTGTTGTATTTTCTCCAAGTCATATATGGGTCTGGTTGCATGCTTCCATTGCTGATTTTAGTTTTATAAGTCATAAAACTAGAGAGCAGCATCACTGATGGCATTCCATATTATTTTAAACCTATTTTTTTGTTTGATTTCTTACACCTTGTGTATACACACAAGCACTATACATATCTATTTGTTTAATTCATATAATACTCATGTCTTTTGTTCTAGAATAATTTATTAGATTCTGTAACTTCTGTAGAATGGGATTCAGGTCGTGGTGGTTATGGTGATGCTTCTAACACAGGGAGTAACCAAAGGTTAGCATTCCATGATTACTCAGCTTTCAGTGAGGGTGGATTTATTCTTCATTTTGTGGTTATTGCATAATGTTTATTCTGTTGATATTTTTTATTTTTTAAATCATTTAATGCTAATTTGATTTACGTCGGTATTAACAAGGCTTGCTATCTGTCTTGAGAGAGTTTGTGTAGTAAACTTGTTGAACTATTTGAATAGTTAGGGGGGAGAGTGTTTTAATCTGAACTTTCATATAGGAGAGCTAGTTCAATGAAAATGAACAGTTCCAAGTGTGTAACATACCTATATGTGCACAGATACACCCACATTCAACATGATGAAGTTATTGATTTTTCAGATGGAGGAGGGATAATGATTAGTTTTATCAAAAAACTGTTAACCCATTGACATTGTTTATTATTGGGTTGTACATGGTACATATCCTTTGTACAATTACTGCAGGCGTGTAGTCTTGTGAAAACAAACGTTTTCTAGTATGCAGGTTGGATAACTATGCGAGTTTTAAACTGTCCAGCAGAAAACAGATTCATTTGTGAGATGAGTTTAGTGGAAATGAGGTTGTTTATGATTGCTTATAACCAGTCAAGAGTTCTTAGATGGTAGAATTGATACACGTTAGTTAAATTTAGGTTTAGTGTCAGTGAATAAAGGAGCAACATAATTGAGATGTTTGAACACACTACTGAAATCAAGGATTTAACTAGTAAAGAAAGGTGAAGTGTCTGAGCTTAAAAGCTCCTTAAGGATGAGAACTCTGATCAATATAGTTATGGAGTGCTTAGAAATTGGAATATGTCATAAACAAGGCTATGAATGGAGTGGAATTGAACGATTAGCTGTAAGAGTGGAATTGAACGATTAGCTGTAATCCCATCTCTTATGGTTGACGCTTTGGAAAGGCAGGTTTCTTTTAGTCATTAGTGCACTTTAATTTGTGTCCACATCATTAGAGAGCTTCAATTTTTTTATATGGAATGGCCGTGAATCATTGTGATTAAACTATCTAGATTTAATTTGAAGCATTGCATTGAAATTTGATTAACATTTAGTCTCTGAGACATGCACCCTAGTGTAGGGTCAATGTTTTTGGGTCTCCTTATATGTAGTGTATAGCATGCACAAATATTGCAGAAAGAAATCCTTGCTTTCTTGCAATTGCTGTGTCTCGTTGAAATTGAATTATATTTAATCTGAAATTGAGAATGAGTGATTCAAAGAACAATCATTTAATATAATCGTATGATTTCAGGATTCGGAAAATATATCAACAGTATTTTTATAATTTTGGTTGCTTAACCAAGGAGAACATTGAGAGAGAAAAAAATATGGAAAAGTTATACATTTGGTTCGATTTGCGTTATTGATCATCTCCTTGTTCTCTTATTTATTTTCTTTCCCCCCCAAGTTGTTTTCTTTTGGTTTACGCTTCAGCAAAGATGAAATTCTATTGAAGTGTATTGGACTATTTGGTAACAGGAAAAAAAAATGACATTCTATTGGACTTTCAAACCTCTTTATATATGCAATAAATAATGCGACATACCGATTAAATAATTTTCAGGGAAGGCTTGATGTCATACAAACAATTTATTCAGGAGCTTGAAGATGATATATTGCCATCTGAAGCAGAGCGCAGGTACAAAATGGGTATTATTTCAGTCTTTCTAGATTTTTATTTTGCGGCATGCTTGTGATATAAGTTTCAGAGAAAGTAAAAAAAATGATGCGATGACGATCCTCTTTGTAGGTATCAAGAATACAAGTCAGAGTATATATCAACTCAGAAGCGCGTTTTTTTTAACGATCATAAAGACGAGGAATGGTACTTATCTTCTTTCATTTATTCCTGCTTTGTTGTTCAATCCATTATTTTAATTAATCGTGCTTGTGTTTGTAGGTTAAAAGACAAATATCATCCAACTAATTTACTTGCTGTGATAGAGAGGTGAGGACTGCTGCTATCTATTGGAATTTATTTAGTAGAAAATATGCTATTAAAATTTTGTGCCACCACATATAATAGTCATAAATTTTTTGTTGATTCTAATGTTTTCATAACCATTTTGTAATCATCTCTTATCTAGCTTTTGTTGTTATGACATTGAATTAATTACATTGGGAAATTTGTATTAGGAGGAATGATCTTGCTCGAAGGATTTCCAAGGATTTTTTACTTGATTTACAGAGTAGTACACTGGATTTGTAAGACCACCCTTCTGCCTTTAATATTTGTATTTGAGTATTTTACCCTGGCCACCAGTTTTTGGTTTTACGATGGTAAAAGAATATTTTCAATACTATCTTGCAGAGGTCCTGGTATCAATGCCTTATCATCAAATAAATCTGGACATACTAGTGATCCCAATTCTGATGATGAAGCAGACAATGGTGGTAAAAGAAGACGGCATGGTCGGGGACTGCCTAAAGAAACTGATCTTCTTTCAGCTGCACCTAAGGCTCACCCAGTTAGTGCAGAACCTAGAAGAATTCAAATTGACATTGAACAAGCGCAGGCCCTTGTGCACAAACTTGACTCTGAGAAAGGGATTGAGGAAAATATTTTATGTGGATCTGATAGCAATAAAATGAACCGGGAGAAATCCCATGGTAGCTCTACTGGTCCAGTTATTATCATACGAGGATTGATCTCTGTCAAGGGCCTGGAGGGAGTTGAGCTGCTGGATACACTTGTTACTTATCTCTGGCGCATCCATGGTGTGGATTACTATGGTATGATTGAGACAAATGAACCTAAGGGCCTTAGGCATGTGAGAGCTGAGGGAAAGAGTTCTGACATAGCTAGTGATGGAGCTGAGTGGGAAAAGAAACTTGACTTTCGTTGGCAAGAGAGATTGAGGAGTCAAGATCCCTTGGAAATAATGACAGCTAAGGATAAGATTGACGCTGCTGCAGTTGACGCACTTGATCCCTTTGTCCGAAAAATTAGGGATGAAAAATATGGTTGGAAGTATGGTTGTGGAGCTAAAGGTTGCACTAAGCTTTTTCATGCTGCTGAGTTTGTGCACAAGCATCTTAAACTGAAACACCCAGAACTTGTGATGGAGCTCACATCCAAAGTGCGTGAAGAGCTGTATTTCCAGAACTACATGAAGTAAGTGCTGTCGTTTGGTAGCATGCTGGTTTTGTCTATATGTTGTCTTTAAAGACTTATTGCAATTCTTTAATGTCATTTACAGTGATCCAGATGCACCTGGTGGGACTCCTGTTATGCAGCAACCCATGCCGGTATAAATTATCATACTGGTCATTTATCTCTCTGCCTACATGCATTTGTGTGTTGCTGTGTATGTAAAGATTGATTTGGCTCATCTCATCTCATCTCATCTCTCGTCATTGGAAACAAGTTGTTTAGAGTATAAAACCAAGCTTTTGTTTACTCCTCAGATAGCTTTTGGTAACTTGTAGGAATAGTTTGCACTGTGCTGAAACTGTTCAAATAGGAATATGTGGAATTCAAATAGAACAATATTTTTACAGTGTTTCTGCATGAAATTGCCCTGGACCTATTCTTGTTCATCGATTTAAATATTTTTTTGGCTGGTATTACTTTTTTTCATAAAAATTTTAGGAAGGTACTGGGCCAAGTTCCAGGCAATTTTCCTAGCATTATCTGGTGCCTAGTAGCATGAATATGTATGCCTTTTCAAGAATTCAGGTTCACCCGATTGTAGCTTCTGAAATCTGCCTTATTGCTTACCTTTTGGCAATGTTTGTGGGATTAGTTTCTTGTTTTACTGTTAATTCATGTACTAAATGAAGAAATAAAAGATTTCTCATTTTTAATCGTAGGTTGCGAGGCAAAAACATGTATTGTATATAATCTATATTGGTTAAATAGCACTATTTTAGTGTATTTGTGGGTAAAATTCTAGTCATTTGGTTGTAAATAGTAAATTTGGCAGTGCACTCAATCACTGACGTATTGCCTGAATAACACTCCTTTTGTTTAATTGTGCTGATTTTTGCTTGTGTATGCCCAAAGGCTGGACACATTAGTTTCTGTTGTCTTAAGCTGTAACTCACATCCACTAACTCATTGAAGCACATTCAAAATAGCTTACAACTATGCTGTGCTACTAAAACCCTTCTTATGCCATCATAGACCTGGGTTCTGTACCATGTATGTTCTTATCAGGTTTTCCACACATGATAGTCATTTTTGTCATTTGTCATTGTTATTGGTGGTAGTGCTAATTTTTTAGGTATTTTTTTTAATTTTGCAGAAAGATAGGCCATTGCGACGCAAACTTGGTTCAGACAATCGACTGAAAGATGAACATGGCAACCGAAGAGATCGTGATTATCGAGCTAATGGAAGTGATAGATATGATAGGTCTGATAATGCACATTCAAGTGATTTTCCATCGAATGATGATGGTCCTGATGGAGCAAATCGTGATGAAGCAATGTTTGATACTTTTGGTGGACAAGGCATTCGTGTTGGTCCTCCTTTTGCCTCAGATTTGCATCCTCCACCTGTGTTGATGCCTGTGCCTGGTGCTGGGTAGGTTGACAGTTAGGGCAACAAATTTACTTTATGTTGATGACAATAGGCATCCTCATTTTTTGGGTAAATTTTGCTATTTTTCTAGAAACCTTATATATTGCTGCACTTGCAGTCCGCTGGGGCCCTTTGTTCCAGCACCACCTGAAGTTGCTATGCAGATGCTCAGAGATCAGGGTGGTCCTGCTCCTTTTGATGGGGGTGGTAGAAATGGAAGACCTGGGCCCCAAATAAGTGGGCCAGGCCCCATTCTTTTGTCTCCGGCTTTTCGACAGGATCCTCGACGGATGAGAAGGTATGCTATTGGGGCATTTTTGCAAGTTGATGGATTTCTTTACAGCTATTTTTAAATTTATAATCTGTTTGAACTTGACAGTTATGGCTGAATTTGTTGGTGGTTCTATAGCCAGTTTCAGTGAATTGTTAAAACCACTGAGGATAATCTGGATGTTAGAGATATATGATCAAATGCTTTCTTCCTCACTGTTACTTTATAAATGGCTATGTTTGTGGTTTCCAGAAGCTTATTTGTACTTCTTTACTGTAGTCTCTTTTTCTCATTATTGTTAACAGACCAAAATACAAGATTGACTTTAGTTTGCATTCTGCAATGACGATGCGGGCATGCAGACACAAACAAACACACACATTTTTACATCTTATGGGGAAAAATAATTTTTATGGCACAAATAAATTTCTGCTGAATATTAAACTTGTGTTTAATGCAACACTAATTGGTTTTGAATATTGATGTTGCTGAAAAGTATTGTATGTTATGTTTCTTGTGAATTACCTGGAATTTGGTTTATTTGCTTAGTTCTATTTTTTGTTTTTATGTTACTTCAATCATGAAACAAACACTTTTTTTTTTTCCTCAATCTCATACAGTTATCAAGACCTAGATGCACCAGAGGATGAAGTAACAGTTATAGACTACCGGAGTTTGTAGATATCTGAACTGTTGGGACACTGAAACAATTCAGGACAACTTGGATTGTAAATTATGGTGATCCAATTGTGGAAGCATCTGCGCTCTACTTGAATATCCAATGGTGGATGTTAAATGTTCACCAGGTACTCACTGTATGTCTGTGGACGGCTGATGATATTGCTATTCGTTTCTGCTGTTGCTGTTGCCTTATCTTTGAAAAGTGATGCTTTCTTCTTTCTTTTATTGATAAATTTGTGGGTTGGGGGGGTAGGGGATGGTGGGGTTTAATATGGTCAAGGAAAGTAGATTTTGAATCGATGTTCATTCATTTTCTCCCAATCTTGTTATCTTTTCATGTTGAATAGCTGAACCCAATATTTTCTATTGGACTAACAAGAATATGGATAGCTAAAAAGTAAAAACCATTTGTGTATCATCCTTATTTTCACTACTAGTACTAGCAGTTATTTTGATTTTAGAATACCCCTTGGACGACCTATTATGATTTTATCCTGTAGAATACTAGTTTTCAATGTTTTATTTATCTTACTATTACTACTTGTATTAAAATCACAAATTAAGGAAAGAGTAGTAGTTTTTAAATCATTTTTTAGTACGTTCAATTACATTTTACATATATATATTTTTTATTTTTTTTTTGGTTATAATTTTTAATATTTTTATTACTATTTTTTTTTTACTTAGAAAAAATATAATAAAAAATTGATAATTATGATGGAAAAGTGAGAACACTTATAGTTGAATGCACCATTGACTTTCCTTTCGAATATTGAAGAAAATACAATTGTATTTATCTAAAATTTCTTTACACGCGTTTCATAATTTATACCGAAAAATTTGCTAGTCAGTTCATTTTCCTCCAGCATACGAGTCTATATCCATTTTAGGTTTTGAAGAATTCAAAAGACATTTCTTCAACTTGAGTGATTTGGCCATAATTCAAAAATACATGATCCTTGATCCTTTGAGTTGAGCACCACAAGGAAATGAACAAATTGCATGGGAAGAATAAGTATTACTCTCTACAACCAAATAACACATTTTTTAAAACCCTAATTAAATTGATAAAAAAACAAAAAACATATTCAACACTGCGACACTTATCCTTCAATTAATTGTGTGTGTATAACACAATCTCATATTGGAGGACATGCTCTTGAACAATATCATGTCCACGGACATATATCTTATCTGACATATATTATGTGAAGCGTCTTAGGTGCAAAACAAAGTTATTGTTTTGCAAAATTACTTCGTCAAAGTAAGTCATCGGTTTACACGATTAAGAGAGAGTATAAGAGAAATTAAGGTCCAAAATTACATAAATTTTAAAATTGGATCAAAACTCACACCTTCAAGCTCATTAAAATCATTTTAACCAATCAAATCACTCAAAAGTAAATGGAAGAAAGAGATTCCCACTTTTATTAGCTATTGCAGAGTTCATGGGAAATACCTGTTTGATTCGAAATTTCTATTAATGCCAAAAAAACATCTTAAATTCTTTTTTTTTACCATTTGATTGTTATTAAAAAATTAAAAAAAAAAAACCTTCTAAACAATTAAAAAATTGTTTTATTTTTAAATTTGAATTTTTGACAAATAAATTTTTCTAACATTTTTAAAAAAATTAAATTGAAAAAAACTCCCGTTTTATTTTAAAATTTTAACCTATTTTTCTTCTAATTCAACTTTTAAAAATTTGTCTATCAAACAAATTACTAATATTTAAAAAAAAAAATTCCCTCAAATTTCCACAAGCCCTACTTGTAAGAGTTCTATTTCAAAAAATCCTATTTGAAAAGTTATACTAAACAAACCCTAATCTTGGTTAAACAAGCTTTCTTGGCTTCCATAATAACTCTTAACCTCTTGTCTGTTCAAAACTCTTGGCGATTCTTAAACTGGTGCTAAACAAACCCTAATAGTTCAGTTTTGTACAATGAAGCAGAAAATTTAGCATCATAAACCACAAACAAGAACATCATAAAGTTGAAAGAAGAGTATGAAACTGCTTGATCCTTGAATGAGAAAGTTTGCAAGGAGAACTTTTTAAACAGAAAATCAGCAGCAAAACACTTCCTACTTTAATGACTGTTGCCTGAACTCTGAGCTGAAGAATTGTAATAAGATATGCATTTAGTAACAAAAGCAGCGCCCCATCATTGGTTGAAACAGAATTTCACACACAAATGCTTCTGTATATAACAGAATATACTTCTACAAGCCGAAAAAAAAAAATAAATAAAATAAAATAAAATAAAAAATTGTTGAACGAATAAGTCTTTCAAATGCCATTCCATTCTGTCTTCATTTCTTTGATACATAAATTATGCTTTTGCAATCATAATATAATCACGAGTAATTGGTAAAAGAGCCAGGAGCACGGGCACTATATCACAAAACACATGATCATCCCAAGATCCCAAAAATGCTACAGCTTGGTGTGCACAAAATGTTCGATTTCATGCACGAAAGGTAAGATCTAGCAAGCTAACTGGTATGGGTCTGTTTGTCCATCTTATTATTACAGCAATGAGATTCAAATTGAAAATTTTAACAGCCGCTTTTCAGGCCAAAGCTAGAACGGATATGATAGACATGGTGTTGAATATTCCTAAGGTGACATTGAGTGAGGGTGAGATTAAACCTTAAAAATTAGAGCTCTCTTTGATGCCTTGGATTTCTGAATCTGATGCAATACATGTACAAATATGGTACATGAAAAGCTTACACAAAGATAAGGCAAGGTAAAGAAAAAAGAAAAAAACTAAAAAGCCTAAAAATGAAAGAAAAATCCTAGCAAATACAAGAGCTAACCAGAGCATCCCAGCTTACTGAGGCTGGCAACCAAAAATTCGATGCACACTTTTCAACCATAGAAATGAGTTAATCGAACAAACCTGGATACCAACCAATTTAAAAGACTTTATTTCCGATTCTTCTTTGTCGGAGGTTCTGAATGGGGCTCAGCCTGAGAAATAAAAATTTTTCCTTTCCGATTCTTCTTTGTCGGAGGTTCTGAATGGGGCTCAGCCTGAGAAATAAAAATTTTTCCTATAATCAGAAGAACTTGAAAATAATTTGAGAGGAAATGGAATAAGTGCGTGCTTCGTTGCAAAGTTGAAGATACATAAGTGATTTAATTGAACACACGTGGTGACTCCAAATTTGATGAAAGAAACATTGATATTAATTCCAAATTTGGAAGGTCATAAAAATTGCAGGCTAGAGAAGTGAGCCTAGTGAAGTGCTCACTTCTAAGTAATAAGCGTACATCACAGGAGAAAAATGCTATATGGTGGCACTTATTATCAATGCCAAACAACTGAATAAAAATTTTAAAGAGATCTATAGTATAGAATCAACCGACAAATGCCAATTTACAGCCTTTGACTCTGAAAAAAGATAAAATGTCTCACCTATGTTAGTTGACACTGTAAGCAACTATAACATCATACCAGGCAGTTTTTCAATTGGAAGTCCAAACAGATATGGTCATTCTGGAATTATAACTTCTAAACTATATATATCAATACTATGATATTCGAATGTCCATGGAACAGTGTCTGGCGGAGGATATGAAAAGATAGGACAATTAAGAACAAGTTCAAATTAGGGGAAAAAATTACAAGAATAGATCTGGAAATTGTTTATCCCACGTTATTTAGCTTTGAAGAGGCTAGAAAGGAGAATTAATTATACCAGCTGGCTCAATCATTGACTTACTCATTAATTGAGAGGCTATAGAGAAAGAAAATAACATAGAGAGCAAAGGGTCCAGTAAAGAAATAAGGGCCTTTAATGATTCATTTTTTGACACAGCCAAATATCACAAGCCACTTACATTTGCACAGGAGAAAGATTCTTTTGACATTCTGAAGGGCTGTAAAGGGAACAATCTAAACATTTAGCGGATATACATAGGCTGCAAAAGAAATAACATCCTTTACAGATGGGATCAACAAGTTGCTGTTTTCATCCAGAGCTCTCTCCGCAGCCATAGATAGAAGTTTCTTCTCAAAATAGATTACCAAACAATAAGTTAGTTACTAAGGCCTGATACCGCATAGTCAACAGCTGCCCCTGCTCCATTCTGTATCAACATTGGATACAGAAGTACACTTTGCCACTAGCATGCATCTAATATCAGTAAATATTCTTATTTTCAAAAATGTCGCCAACACTCCTGTTCTAGTATGCCCTATAACACATGCTATTTCTATCATTTAAAGTGAACGACTAAACTTTATCCAAAATAGTAAAAGCATAATAAATTTGGGTTTGTGCCTAAATGGACAAAGAAGATACAAATGGTTACTATAAGAATCAAGAGGTGGTAGGAAAAGAAAAAATATATGCATAGATTTTGCTAAGCTGTTTAATGATACATAAAAGAATCAAAGCTTTATTTTTTTTTTTCTTTTTTGTGTTAACAAGTAGAAAGAATCTAATTCTGTGGCTAGGCGATATACAATAATAACTACACGATTTTGTTTCCTTGCTTACATGTAAAACGATATAGATAAGTAGAAAAGTGGATGTATCATCTTCCACTTTTCTGGAATAGCCTGTAAGTAGATCTGTCAGCTTCAGTTGGTGACCCTAGCATAGCCATCCACCCATTTTCACAGGTTGGCTATGCATGCAACCGTTTTTGTTATCTAAATATAAGCGATTGGAAGGATGCATCTAATTGACATGCCAAGTTAGTACAATTAGATTCATCATGAATCTAAAATCTGAAACCAAACATTACTGTCCAATTGGAGTTCCTTGTTCATGTATCTGAACATCATAACTCATTCTGAACAGAGCAATATCATCTTGAAAATGAAGGAAGATGCCGACAAAAGACGATCATTTACAACCAAACCCAAACACAGAAACCATTGCCCCAAAAATGTATCGGCTGTATTTACAACATTAAAATTAATTTCAGCATAGGAAAGAGTGCCTCAATCATTATACTGAAACACATAACTTTGTTTTTCATACATTTAGCCTGGCACAAGATCTACAGTTTACATCAACCTCCAGTATTTGTTAGAAACTTTCTAAAAATTGGAAAAAAATCCCTGAACAAAGAAGGGAGAATATAACCATTTTATTTAAGAATGATATCTGTAACCCATGCACCAAAAAAGATAGTCACAACAAGAGCAGAGAGTCAATGCTTACAGCATTTGAAAGCTGCTCCCGGATGTAGGCCATTGATCTTAGCATAGCACCTAAGGTATCTCTGGATACCTGAAATTTAACCTCTGACTCCCCTGAAATCGTCTCAGTATCTTGAAGCTGAAGCAAGGAAGAAAGAATAAATACATTTAGGGTTATGACGTAAAAATTACTCATTCAACTGAAGATCGTGGGCAATATGCCAACATCCAACATATTAAGAGTAATAACAGCTGAGAGAAGAGATTCTATCAAATTAAAGTTATTTAAAAAGCAAATCAAATATGGTGTGCGATGTTGAATACCAATGACTAACATGAGGTATTCAAATCTTCCCATCATTCCATACGGCACAACCAATGTGAATTAATAGACATAATATCCAGGTTCAGAACAAATTTGAACTCAAGAAAGAGAGAAAATTAACAGGTTGGTGAACTTGGTATCTTCTCACTAAGTCAGGGGTGGAGGATGAGGTTATGGGTTCAATCCTCTTAGGGGTGTGAGAATTATTTGACAACAATACATAACCTTTATTTATAAAAAGAAATAGGGAAGTCAATTATGAAAACGAATATCTTTGGTCTTTGAAGAAAAAAGAAAATAACTGAGCAAATAAGGAGACAACATAAATTCTCTTGGTACGGAAACAAAGAAAAGAAAAGAAAAGAAAAAATACAACATGTCCAATGGAAAAGTTGATCAACCATAACTGTTTTGCAATGAAAAAATTAGCCACACATGATACTATAGGCTTGATTAAGAAAATCTTTTAAAGGGAACAATCTGTAATCGACGAACAGATGAGCTAGACAATATGTCCAGTGGGGCTGGACGACTGTGAGAGACAAAAAAATCAGAAAGAACAGAAAATGGGGACGAAATTGACTGGAAAACAAATATTCTTCATACAAATAAATCATTGAAATTAATAGAAAACAAGTAATATTTAAAACAAGAACTAGAAACCTCCTAATAACTAACATAATTATAACTGCAAGAAAACCAAATCTAATGCAAACGATTAAAATAAGACAGGCCCAACTTAAAAAAGGAAAAAGAAAATACCATCCAAATAAAATCTATCTTCATAGCTTTTCCTAAATCATAGGACTACTTTGATATATTATTTTAACATAGATTCATGTAGTGAGGAGGTTTATTTGTAGACATAGAGATGGTTTCTTTTTTAATCTCTCACACAGACACACACTCTGCACAAACACACTCATGAAGAAGGATAAGACAACACAGAAAAGGGAAAATGCCATAGAGTGAATTCTCAATATTTAATCCACACAATTAGAATTACTCAAATATTTTAAACCAAAACATTCATATCAGATCAATCACAAGTATATTTGAGTACCACTGCAAAATGAATTTCATTAAAGCAAGAGTTACACAGAGGAAGTCTCCTATTTGTTGAAGGAAAATTATTTTCAATTTCTTTCAGTTGGATCCATGTCCTATGCTCGAATCACTTCTTTTAGACCCATAAATTTCAGAAAGCACTAGGTGATTAATATGTAGCATTAAAATTAAAGAAAAACAGAAGAATTAAAGAATTTATTAATAGTTAGCGGTTTGGGAAGATTAGAAGCATTTCATACAACATAGTCTCTCTTTAAGGAAAATTTTAAGTTCAAAGCAAGTCAAAGCTTTATGTCAACAATAATCAGATAGTCAGCTTTATGTGATATAGATCTTGAATTTGGATTCCATACCTTCAAATTGATGACTGCAACCCTGTTAGCTGGGGTTGAAAGCTGCTCACTTATGTAGGCCATAGATCTCAACATGGGCTCCAGTGTTAACCTAGATAGCTGAAACTTGACCTCCAATTCTGCTGAGGGAGTCTTGCCATAATCTTGCAACTACAGTGGTATAAGCAAACTAATAAAATTAATTACTTTACTATTTATTAAAGGTATCATTTATTGCATAGTGACTATTGATTGTCAGTTGTCCGATAAACAATTATTTAAACTGACATGGCTCATGATCCAACAATTCCCAAGTGTTATCAAGGATTCAGATTCTTAGATAAATACCTTCAGGTTAATCACAGCAACTCTATTCCCAGGTGGTGAATTCTTATTCTCCATCACCCACGTCATTGACTTTAGACATGGAAGAACCACCTATGAAAAAAGGGTCAAATATAAGGGCTAAGCTAACATTGATAGTAAATGGAACAAAACAAAGACAATATTTCTTATCCAAACCATGTTATCAGAAGGACCATCATCTCGGTGAAGGGACACAGGTGCCATACGTGGCAGATTCAGGTCAGAAACAGGTTGAATTGGAGGGCCAGCATCATTAAGATTAAATCGTCTTGTCATTTCATCTTGTCGAGGCCACAACAATGGTGTATTATCTGAAGTTGATGTGGACATCTTTCTGTCATCATAACCAGTGCTACTAGCCTGTGAACTGGGAGGTGCAACTTTGGCAACATTTTTCTTCACAGCAGCAGCCTTTTTCCCACCTTCTCTAAGAGCACTCATTGCAACATTATAAGTCTCTATGGCTATTGCCCCATCCTCTGCATATTTGATAGCTTCCTGGCAGAGATTGTTATACCGCATTGTCACAGTCTCCTGGCCATGTAGTTCGCCACTACGTTCATCCAGTCCAGTCCAAGTCTTAGCATTTCTTGTCCATCGTTTCAAGATATAATGAGATGGAAGTGTAAGTACATTTGTGACAGTGAAAACTGTCAACACATGTCTACAGAGAATGCCTGAATACTGAAACATTTGGCAGCTGCAGTTTGCTCTCATTTCGGGATAATTTAATGTAACAATGTATGCCTTACTGTCATCTTCAAATTTGGCAACCCTGAATGTCCCAATAGCTCCATCACCTTCAATTCTATTTGCAGTATACACGAAAGTTTCCACCAGCTCTTCCTGAAATTTGGCAAATATTTTCCTTGTGTAAAAACTTGCTGCCTGTTTTTCCATAGGTGATGGTGTCCTCAAGACTGGCATTGTGCAAATTGTATCAAAATCTGATTCTATCTCCCTTTCAAATGAGTTCTCTAAAGCTCTTTCATACTGCCTGAAGAACATAGGTATTGTCGTCTGTTGATTCACATAGCCATCAAAAAAGGAACCATCAAATCCTTGATTAGGAGATATTGCAGCAAAAAAGGAGTCTCGGAAATACACTGGGACCCATTGAGCACGAGCATTAAACAATGACTGAAGCCATTCATGTCCCCTGAGATTGTATTTATCAAGGATCGAACTCCAAGATAATTCAAATTCCTCAATAGTTTCAGTCAAGTTGATGCAGTTGTACAGCTCTACCTGAAAATGAGGATGTGCATGACATACATGAGCCAGCTTTTCCTGGCCTTCTCTTAACACATGCCACTTACTGATACAGTGGCGAGCTTCTGGAAACACCTGAGAAACTGCTGTTTGGATGGCTTTATCTTGATCTGTGGTTATAGAGACAGGTTGGCGATTATTCATTGCTGTCAGAAAAGTCTTGAACAGCCAAACAAATGAAGCTTCAGACTCATCTAGTAGTAGAGCACAACCAAACAAAATTGTCTGACCGTGATGGTTTACTCCAGTAAATGGAGCAAATGGCACCTTAGACTGATACACCCTATACATCGTGTCCAGTATAACAGCATCACCAAAATGATTGTAAGCCGTCCTTGACCTGGCATCAGCCCAAAATACATTAGCCATGCGATTGTCATCATCAAGCTGTATTGCATAAAAGAAACCAGGGTTCTCAGCCTGCATTTTCTTTAAATAGTCCAGCAGATTCTGAGCATCCCTCCCCAATGTTCTTCTTCTATTAGCAGGCCCAACAACATAATTCACTGCCCCAGCATTCTTAATGGGACGATTTGACTCTATAGCAGGAGTTTTCCTAGCCCCCCGATTATTTGTTTCTACACTGGCACGGCTTCCGTCCATGGAAACATACATAACACCGCTCGGCACTATCCCCACCCCTTGGTAAACTTCAGCCATGTTCTTTGCAGCACCAGCAAAATGCCTTCGGGGACGAAGGTAATGCACCTTGCTGGGACTCACTATAGAATGGCTATGGTCCTTTACAAATTTTGTCGCTACCCACTTGTTCTGACCCGTCAATTCTATCCTAAGCAGAGCATCGCAACTATCAGCATGCCTTCTTTTCAAGCCCTCTCTTCCACACACAAACTCTTGAAAAACAATTGACCCATCAGGTTTGGAATGACTATTTTGACTAACTTTAGAACTAAAACCTACACGTCTAGCGTACTCATCATATAAAGTCTTAGCGGCATCTTCAGAATCAAATTCCATACCCACATAAGGCTCATTAATCCTATCATCATCCCCATGATCCGATGAATTGTCGGCATTGTTTGCTTCTCCACTTTCATTGGGTTCAGCATCTCCATCATCTGAAACACCGCGATTACCCATGTTCCCTTCAACTTCAATTACATCAACATCCATACGAATTCTATGCTTGTTTGCTTCTGGACGATTACCCAATTGTACCGTAGTACCATACACATTTCAGTCTCATTAACTCAATCTGCATAGTTTTATCGATTTCAATTATAAAATGACACTATATATAATATCCAGAAAAAAGAGAAAGCAGCATTCATTTTGGTGTTCAAGAAACCACAATTAAAAGAAAAACAAACAAACATGAAATTGAAGAAAAAAATTAAAATCCTAAACTGCTACAATAATCAAAATCACTAATTTAAAGAAACATTAATGTTCATATACTAAATAAAAACTCAAACAGAAAACAAAATTAACCCACTCACTTACACAAAACAGAAAATTAAAATACAAGAAGAAAATTCAAGTTCTTTGAGCTGAAATCCAAACCAAACGAATTCCACGTATAAAACTCTAGCCAAGAAGAAACTCATTACTAAGTTTTAACTAAAACACTCAAAAGAACAAGTACACACACCAGAGAGGCAAATAAAGAGAGTACCTTTGTGTTGAAGAAATTTAACTCGCCACTGTTTTAGAGTGTAAAACGAAGATGAATTGACGAGACAGAACTAGTTTTAGGACGGGAGTCTGGGTTCGATCACATCAAATTTTTTTTCCTTGAGAGAGAAATTGAGAATTCTGAGAAACCCTAATATACTTTTTTAAATTTACAACGAAAATATAAAATATTAAACAAACAAACAGACCCTTCACCCATTGTATTGTAGGGAGTAGATGCTGACAACACAACCCGGAATTCGCATCGGTCTTTTCTCGGGTTTTGTTTTTCAACCCGATCGGTTACAACTTCTTTCAACTTTCAATTTTCATTTAGCCCCCTAGGAATTAGGCAAATACTCAAACGCTTTTTTGTTGGTGAATCAGGTCAAATACACACAAGAAGGCAAGTTTTTCTTAATTATTTATCAATAAAGGTCTTAATGTTGGTTATGACACACACTTATATATGTTAAATTTATAAAAATTTTACTTACAGTACTTTTGTAAAATTTTCAATAATATTAGATAAAACTAGTTATTAAATAATTGCAATAAAAAATAAAAATTTTAAGTTATTAAATTATGTTTTATTATTAAAATCGATTAATATTACATTAGATTTTTATTAATAACAAGAGTTTAGATAAATACTATTAAATTTTTAACTTAAAAATTTACTTTCATATTAAGGATAAGGTTTATTGATGCGAAATTTATATTAATACCAACACTTAAATCCATGAACTATGAAAAAAATTTATTATATCACCTATTTTAACTGTTTTATGTTTAAGTGATTTTTTGGTTCATGATAGGTTGGTTGTCACACTCTAATTCGTGGATTCCGTCTGTGATAATCGTCATAGATTCCCAGGATGTACTCAATCATCCAGAATATAACCTGTAGGCCTGTAAGGCTTTTACAAAATCTGTTTTCTTAAAAATATTACATCACACTTCCAAACAAAATCCAATCTAACACCCAAACTTTCAATAAATAAAATAAGGTCACAAACACTTCAAATATATCTGTGCGTAGAGCTGTCAAACGGGCCGGCGATCCGCGAACCGGCCCCTTTAACCCACCATTTAGGTGGGTTAGGGCCAAAAAAAATTGGTCCATTTAATTCGCGGGTCGATTTGGCTCGATCCGTTTAACCCGCGGGTTAAGTGGGCCAACTCATTTAACTCGCGGACCGACTCGTTTAACCCACCTAATTAAAAAAAATTAATTTAATTTTTTTTAATCTTTATATTTAGATGATAATTGATTATGT
>JAVXUL010000008.1:368089-396039 GCA_035590515.1 Trichilia minutiflora | reverse complement strand
ATACGACGAATTAAGTCTTCTGCCAAGTATTTGCTCTTTTTTTTTTTTTTTTTTTTTGAGAGAGAGAGAAGTACGACTTAAGTGAAGACGTGCAATTTATGATTCTTTGTTTTCTCTCACCGAATCACGTGGAGTGACGAATTTAATAATAATGAGTCACGTGTTTTGCCATGTCTTCCGGTTCAATTTGGTTTAAGTTTAGAAAAGGGTTGAACAGACCGAAATTAATTGACCGAATGCAAGCTGCGTTTATGTTCCTTTTGGTCATGGACAATCTCACTGACCAGCAAAAGAATAAAGGCAAATGTCAGGGAGTCTTTATAGTATTTTCCGTTCCTTAGATTTTTTTTTTAATTTTAGTTTTGTTCTGAGGTGCTTCTTTTGTTTTTACAGTTGTGACAGGATCTCCCATAGGAGTTCCCACGGCAAGTGAAGGGCAAGGTAACCAATACTCAAAGCAATTTTTAAAATAATTTTATATAGAAATTTATAATCAGTTTTATAAAAAAAAAAAATCCCGATATATTTAATATTAATCATTAAAATTATATTATCCAATAATATGTTTTTTTTTTTTAAATAATATATTTATTCTTAAAGTACAAAAAAAAAATGATATATTCATTCACACTCGTAATTTTAGGAATTTACATTTTTTTTTAATTGTTGTTAGGACATATCATTTGTGTCTATTTTTTTGTGAAATTATAACTTTAAATTTAAAGCTTTGGTAATATACCATTTAAGTCCTTCTGAACTAAAGCAAATATAAAGAGATTGATGGAAAGGGTAAAATATCAATTTTTTATTTTTTAAAAGTGAATATGTAAATTTTCTTTCTGTTAAAAAAGTTATACAAAATAAACAAGGACTATTATACTTCTAAATTATTCGTACAAACGCTTAGAAAAGTAAATATTTCATAATTTTAATAAAAAATTCAAATAAATGTATATAAAGCAAATTAAAATTAATGATAAATCTATAAATATTATATTAACAGGTCTATTAAAATAAAAAAATTACAGGTGTTCAACCACCGTCAGGATTAGCTGCGAGCCCTTCTACTGGTAACATAGACAATGGAGTTACAACTACAAGCAACGCAGGGTCTATCTTCATCGTCTTTGTCGGATTAGCAATTGGTTACTTGATTTAAATTATCATTTTATTTTTTATTTTATTGTTCAATTTCATATTTAATTTCTTTCTTTTTTCGAATTTTCCATTTATTATATATGTTGTATTGTATTTGTATCCAGATATTGTATGCTTAATTGCTGACATCACTAAGTAACCACTTGCTATTTAGTTAAATAAAATCCCTCTTTTTAATTAAAAAAAAATATTAATATAAGGAGATGGAAAAGACGAGAACCCATTAATTTAGTATTGTAATGCTGTAGCTTTAGAGCTACGGACGCTTTGGAAAAAAGGCTCCAATTATTAATGCATGAATCCTATAAAAAAAATTAACAAGCACTTTTTTAGTTTTAGAGTGTAATGATTGGATTCATGGGTATCTCAGTATGATCAATCTCCTTCTCAGAATCCACTGGCATTTTTGCCAAACGGAGCAAACTCCCCGTAGCTAAAATACCTTTAGGGTTTATATCATGCAAAGCCCTAGCATATAAACTACGACATGCACAAAATGCAAATTCAAACAAATCATTATTATCCTTATTCGCCGGCTTTGCTCCCATCAAACAATGGCCTAAAATTCGCAAAACAGGTTGAAGAAGCTCCCATGGCAACGGAACTCGACCACCCTCGTTTACAGACTTATCCTTATTCAAACCTTTCCCTTTGTTATTATCATTGTCTTGGTAAATTTCGCCGTCTTCGCCAGACCAAGATTCGCAGAATTCGCAGAAATCGATCTTAGAACTGACAGGCATTTGCCAAATCTTGCTGTAGTATAGCTCCAATGCCACGCCCACGATTCTAGGTCTTCTTGTTGATCTCATCGTTCCATGAGGCTCTAAGCTCGGAGATATCACCGCTAGGTTTAGATCCGTCGCGTTGTTTTTAGTCGAAACTTTGGATTCGTGGTATACGCTTGGGTGGGATAAGTCCGGTACGGTGACGGTGACGGATTGACCGTTACGGGCCGTGGTTTCGTGAGCGTAGAGTGCCAGTAGGACGGCTTCGAAGCCGGCTAAGGGTTTGCGGAGGGTGACGCGGGAGAGGTATACGCCAGCGACGATGGGGAGGAAGCGGATGACAACGAGCTGGAGGTCAGGATCGGTGGATTGGAAAGTGTCGTAGAGCCAGCGGCAAAGGTTGTCGTCTCCGGCCCCGGAGTTGGGTTGGCGGAGGTGGGCGGAGACATGAGAGGCGATTTGGGAGTCGTGGAGGAGGGAGGAGGCAGGGTTTTGGGACGGAGGGAGGGTGGTGCCAGTGAGAATGGAAGAGAGGGATTGGTAGGCGGTTTGTGCTTTGGAGACGGAAGATGATGTTGCGCCGGCGACGCCAACTGCGTTCGACATGACTGGTGGTTGAGACGGAGGAAGAAATGAATAGGCAACGATTTGTTGAGAAGAATTGTGGTTTAAAAGATAAATGATATCATTTTTTTTATTGAGAATGAAAAAAATGAGATAATTGAGGAGTAAAATTAGGATCTTTATTTTTATTTTTTTTACTTAATCCAATCAGAAGAATAGGTCTCAATTAATTAATTTTTTTAATCAAGGTAATTACTAATTTTTAAAATTTTTAAAATGTTTAATCAAAATATATAATATTAATATAATAATAAAAGAATATCACAATGGTGTCTTCAATAACCTTACCCACATTCATTTACAAGATTTTGTTACTAATAATTTTTATTGTGTGTAACGTAATGTAAGACAAAATGTTATATGACTACGTTTTTACCAAATTTATTGATTGTAGGATTATATGATGTATATTATAGTTATTTTAGTAGAAAATGATATAATAATACTTAAAAGATTAAACTTAATACTTATTAAATTGAGTAGCCCAAATTATTTATAAAATATTTTAAATTTTAAATTTTATTCTAAATAATGTGACACTAATGTATTATGTAATTAAAAATATAATAAATAATTTAAAAATTACATTCTTTTAACTATAAAATATTATGTCACTTGGTAGTTAATTCAAAATTTAAGATCACTCAAATACCCCTCTTTCCTCTTTTATTTATCTTTATTAGTTAATTCATTATATTTTATTTAATTTTTAATGTAAGATTAAATAAGCAAAAGTTGTTCAGATATCAATTATTTAAATCATCCCCAAGCACCTTATATACATTATACTGACCACAAAATTGGACACAGACTGATACCGTGCAACAAAATCAATTCCACAATAATAAGTATAGCAAAATATTATAACCCTAGTCTGTAATTTAGCAACAATCAAACACCATTTCAGCCGTAGATTGATCGAAACAATATTTTTCCAAACTTTCAATCGTTTTTTTGGTTCTTGTACCTATCTATACATGACCATTCAATCTTCCTCAATAGCAATACAAATGATGAAGAATGAGGATTAAGATGATGCCAGAATGTAATAACAAAATAATGATCACGGACTGAAAACAATCACAACTACGAATGCTATCACCAGTTTCTATTCTAAGATGAAAACTTACATCGATCCATCCTATTGTCCAGATCAATCAGAAGTTCCCATCTAACCCAACAAAAGGTAGAGGTGACAAATTAGTCCATCCAAGTGGGACAAATCCATATAAGTCTTTCTCTTATTATATACTTCCTAGTCTTAGAAATATATACAGCCATCATGCATAAGGTAGAGGATGACAAGAATGCATCTCTTCCCCAAAGAATCATATAATGCACATATCAAATTGCTAAAAGAGAATGTTTTCACGGCTGCTTCTATGAAAAATTAGATTTGCAGGAGGATAAGCATTAGTCAATGCCAATGAAAAATACAGAAAGTGCTACATATTTTCAAATGCATAGCTACAAATGAAAAAGAAAAGAAAAAAAGTGTATATCAATTGTGTCCCAGGTGAAATGGAGACCATTTTGAAGGCATAATAAAAGTGAGCAACCATCAGAATCAACTTGGCTATGAACTACTTTGAAATGAGTTATTTCTACTGTCCGAACACTAATGTAAAATGAATACCACATCAATAGTGTCTACAAGCATACTGAAACATTCAATGTATAACTTGCAACCAATTACCAAATTGACATAGCTTGATGATATGCTAAGCTTTCAGTTTGCCGCTCACCCCACGCTTGCTGTGCCAAACACTGCTCCTATCACCATTCATAGGATTCTTCTTGGCTGCAACTGAACATTGATCAGTCCGACCACCCTTAGCACTCCTCTCTCTCTGAAGCTTACACCTCCTCATCCTATTCTCCAATCGTATTCCTCTAAGTACATAGGCCCTCTGCTCAATTTCCAACGCTTGTGAAAAATTCCAAATCCTAACAATGCCTTCCTCCCCACCGCATACAATCCTATCAGCACCAATGTCCACAGACAATAAATTGCATTCAAACCCGTGTAACATCCTCTGAGGCGGCTCCACAGTGATAACCCTTGAAACCCTCTTCCCCCAAACCTGCCTGCTAGTCCTTAACAAGTTTCTCACATCAATTAGAGAAAGTTTCCCATCACCAGAAGCTGAGACAAGCCAAGGAAACTCAAATGCAAGAGAATTAACAGGTCCTGAGTGAGGAATCCATGTAGCAACCCGTAAAATATTAGCTTCAGTAACATCACTTAGCATTTCATACATGTGTATTGCACCATCCTCCCCTCCTGTAAAAAGAAAATCTCCTGTACGACTTCTTGCCAAGGAATAAGCATTACCAGCATGGGCTCCATTCACATCAGATAGTAGAGAACCACTATTAGTATCCCAAATATACAGATCAGAACCCGCTGTACTGGCAACTGTAGTGTCATGAGGTGCAAGTCCATAAACCCAGTCACCATGTTGCAAGACCTTTAAGCAATTTTGTGAAACTCGATCCCATACACGTACCGTCATGTCCCATGACCCACTATAAATTCTTGTGAGATCCAATGCAATGGATGTTACAGGTCCTTCATGCTCCCAAAGTCGAAACTCAGTGTTCTGTTTCTCTGACCCAGTAAGGTCAAACAAATGTAAGAGACCCTCAGCTGCCCTCCAGCAATGAATAAATCCATCGGTACCCCCAACAACCAAGAGCTTCCTGTCTGCAGCAACTGCTCTAATTGTGCAACCAAGCGGTTTTGAGGACGCAATTGACAACCCATCTTCCAAGTGCCACATTCGAACAATTGTGTCATACCCGGAGGTAAATATAAGCTTTGCAGAAGCCAAAGCAAAAACTGTGAGAACAGCTTCAGTGTGCCCATATAGCACATCAATGCTATACCGACCCAGAAATGTCTTACTCCTAAACTCTCTCTCCACAAACAGGTCCTTCCAAGACTTCTCATCAGAAAACCCTGCACCCAACGGTGCAGACACTATCGGAAAACCCCATCTCTCACAATAGAATCTCTTCCAAGCATGGTGCTCTGACGCTAACCTATGCAGAATTGTTGATACACAAGAAACTACACCCAGCTCTTTAGGATCAAGACAGTTAAGGATTTCACTTATCAATGCTGGCGGAAGGTCAGTTATTGAACGATGAAAATTCGATAAAACATCATTGCAAGGCAACTGTTCTCCATTACATGTGCATAATGATAAAACCCCTTTCTTACAAACACTGAGCTTTGCAGTTTCAGTATTTTCGCATTCAGGTTTAGACAAAAAATTCAAATTGTTTGGTTCAAGACTCTGAGATTCAATTATGTTGTTGAAAAGAATTCTATTTTCAACAGAATTAGACAAATCCTTTGAAACTTGAGTGCTTTGTTGGCATTCAAATGCCATAAAAGAATTGTTACCCCAAATTAGAAAATCAAAGAACAAAAAATCCCTAAAAACCAGAACAGAAACCCCAGAATCAGAAAAGATTATAATCAAAGCTAATTATTGAAGGATCTGAAAATGATTAATTGAAAGTACGACGGAAGACGAAAAAATCGGAAACCCTAAGTATTGAAATTTACCTCAACTAGTAATAAACCGCGATCTCCGGAGAAGCAAAATTTTGAAGCGTTTGTTCGTTTAATGCAAGTTAAGAATTTTATGGGAGAAAGGGGAAATCAGCAGGAAGGAATTTGGTTCAAAGGGTGGTGCACTTGGTTAGAACTTAGAAGTGTAATGACCGTTCAATAGTCAGGAAATCTGACGGTGGAGATGAAGAGAGGGTGCTGTGATACGATGTACGAGATGTAGGCCGTAATTCTTCTGTTTCATGAAAACGAAATAAATAAAGCCCGAAACATATTCTTTTTCTCTTGTTTTGATTTTGGTCGGGCTATTTCCATAAACCTTCCTTCTGGTTTATGGAAACTATAAGCAAAGGAAAAATATTTTCATCATATTTAGTTAATTGATCAACTAAAAATATTAAAATTTCTAGGATAATTTTATTTATATAATGATTATTTTTTATGAGTTAATAATTTTAATAAATAAATTATTATAATATCTAAAAAATCTTATTTTTATCTTTTTTATTAAAATTATTAGTTCACAAAGATAATAATAACCATTGAGTAAAAAATTAAAAATTATTAAAAGCATCCTAAAAAAATATTTTTATTTAGTAAAACCTTCTAAAAAAATTATAATAAAATATTCTGATTTCTTTCGATTTCTGAAATTTAAGTGAATTAAAGCTTCCTGAACCTCCTAGGCACTAATTAGTAAGCTTTTTTATTTATTTAATGAATTAATTTCGTGAATTGAATAAATTAAAAATTTTAAGATTTATTGTTTACTTATCAAATTTTGTTTCAATTATATAAATTTAATTTAAATTATATTGATTAATATATAAAATATTGTTATATTTGATTAAATTATCGAAATTACAAAATAAAAAAATTTGGATATAATGAACAAGAACTTGTCACTTTATAATTAGGATTTTGTAGAAAATTGATATTAATTGTATCAGATTTAGCATATTGAATAGTCAAATGAGTTAATTAAAAGTTAAATTGTCTAAAATAGCAAAAACACAGTAAAATTAAAATAGAAAGTGAAATTTCTTAATTAAGTTAGAATTGCCAAGAATTATTGATTAATAATCGATCGAGATTTCATTGATAGAAATTAGTTAAATGGCCACAAATCTCGTTATACCTCAATAATTTGGTATTGATTTAGAAATCTAGAAATAAGATTCCTATACATCCAATCCATATAAGCATATCTATATCATTTAAAATGTACATTTATATTAGTATAGATGTTTTTATGTGATGAATTAGGTAGGAAGCGGTTTAGAGAGGCACCTGCTTGTTAAGAAGGATAATAGAAAGTTTATAATTTTTTTCTTTTTTTTCTTTCTGTTCTTTGAGGTAGGGAAATCTTTGTTTGTCAGTCAATATCGCGGGATTCGTGTCCTGAAAATCGTCACGAAAGATTCAGGTTCTCAATTATTCGAAAGCAGCGTTATGGGGATAGGACCTAGACCCTAAGTCAGAAAGGTGCCCACAGACTACTAAACAGACCGATAACTATTCGGATCGATAGTACCAAATAAGCGGATAAAACATCGATTGCCCTAAGCTTTTACAAATAATGTGTAAATCAACTCAAGTCAGCACCCAATATTCGAATTCAAAACCTCCCGTAGCCCTAATCTCTTATCATTGAGCCACACCCTGGGGCGTTTATACCTTTTTTAGACCGTAAATAAACATATTTTTATATATTTTAATTCTTTTAAATCGTTTTTTACAAACTTAAAATATTTTTATTATTTTAAAAAATTAGATTTTTATTTATTATTATTTTTGTCTTGTATGTGTACGTATCTATGACTTATTTTTGGATATATCGTGGATTGTAACCATAGGTTAAATTTGAATTGGATATGATTTTTAGCATGTATATTATTTCAATTGATTTATAAATTTATAATAATCATGTGATGGATATTTGGATTTTTGTTGATTTTGAATCAAATTGATGTGAATTGAGTTATTTGATTTGAAATAAAGAAATCGGATTTAAAATTAAATGGATTGGAAACATTTTTAATTAATTTACTTGCTACCATTGATCAAAATTTTAAGAAATATTTTCATTTTAATTGAATCTTATCATTTATACAAATTATTTTAATTTGTTATAAATTGTTTTTAAGATACAACAAATATTCTGATTATCTGAATCGTTTGCTTTATTTATTCGGAGAATCCAATGCAAATAGATGGTAAAAAAAAACGATTTAAATTACTGCAAACTATTCTATCTAACTCTTTAAAAAAAATAAATATAATAATATTAAAGATTAGTTCATTTATATTCTAATTTTTTACTCTCGGTAATTATATTATAATAAAAAAATTACTACAAAATTATTCTAAATATAAATATTCTTAAAGACAATATAATCTAAATATATAAAAAAATATATATTGATTTTAATATCTATTACGACACATATATTTATAATTTTTTCTTATAAACTCTATTTCTTCTCTCTTTATATATTTTTTTTTTATAATAAACTCATAAATGAAGAAATCGATTTTCCAAAGGATTCAAATGGTCTAAAAGTATTTCTTTTTATATATTTCTTTTAAAATTATCTTTATACATTATAAATTATTTGGAACTGAGTTTATGAAATATCATTTTTTATTTTAAACATATTTTGATTGTTGCAATTAAGGTGATATAGTAGATTTTTATATTTTATTTTATTTTAATGGATATTATTAATTTGTATAATTGTTGGATTTGAACGTATATTCATATTTCTACTATATCACCTATGGTAGTGTATTTTTTTTAAATAAAAAAAAGTGCTAATAGTAAAAATTAGGATGAAAAAATCTCACTCTAATATTAATTATTAAATATATAAAAAAAATTATATATTTATAATAAATCAATACACATATACTTCCACAAAATTATTCATATTATTAATAAAATTCCTCCCTTAAGGTTTTAAATATTATCATCTAAATAATATCTATCCACTAATTATCATTTATATCATGTGAGATTTCAAATATATTTAATTACACATGTATATATCCACAGCAATTTATTATTTGTAATCTCTAAAATTAAAATTTTTATTATTTACATAATATTTTTTAATATTTATCATTTACTTTCTTTAAAATTAGAAGTATCAAATTTAAAACAAATAAATTTGTTTAGTACTTTTAACATGTGAATTCGTTCATAACACAATTAACTATTTGAGTAATTACATTATATTAATTAATTAATTTAATATTAATATTATTTACTTAATAATATTATTTAAAATTTTATTCTCAATTGAGTGTGAATGAAATATACGTTTGTTAATTTCTTATTTTTTTATAAAAAATAATTTATTTGTGTAACTTTTGTAACAAAATAAAAAGTAAAAATATTAAATTTTTATTACACTAATGATGGTATTGTTTCGTAGAGTAAGGGTAGTATAGTTATTTTATTGTTTAGGGATATTTTTATCTTTTTATAAAAATACATGTCCAAATATAATAAATTTATTATCATCAACGTTTATCTCAAAGGTGTGATACTTTTGTTCTTACCCTTACTCTTACTCTTACTCTCGCTCTGATTCTTGCTATTGTTCTCGCTCATGCTGATGATCAAAATAATCAACATTATATAACTCAATATTCTGCGATAATTCTGCATCATTATTATTTAAATCTAATTGGCTCCCGTATTGAAATTGTGTTGGCATTGCAGCAACTGTATCTCTTAATATATTACTTTCACTGAAGGACCTAAATAGCGGTACATGAACTATAGATGAAGGGTAATGTGATAAAACCTCTGTATTATTCAGGTTTGGTCTACAATACACTCCACTGTCACATCGTTCGATAGTGACAAATAACGAGTAATGAGCATTCATACTTACAACATAAGTTGGATTATTGGTATGCTTAAAACCTTGAAAGCTAAATTCATCATTAATACCCGTTGAAATTTGAGGCGCTAGTGTTTGAAATATTGCCTTCATTATGATAATGAACTTTTCAAGATTAATATTAAATCTCTCAGACAGCATATGAACAAATTCAGTGTAACTGATATTTGGATCCATACAAAAAGGCATTGTTAATCTATCAGTATATACCTCACTACTGTCTGAGGTCGGTTCCCATGAATCTCTATTTTGAATGATAATTAGTAATGTTTCGCTCATAATTGTAAATATATACATAAAAAATTAAGTTTATTAGTTATACAATAAATAAGTACTAAATAATTCATCACTAGAATAATTATTTAAATAATATTACTATTTTATAATTATAAATTATTTTTATTTATTTATATTTTAGTAGAATTTATTTTATTTTTATTTAATTTTTAAAATAAATTTTTTTATAAATTCTCCCAAAAATTAAGACTACATAATGACAAAAAAATTTATTACTGAAATAATTAATTAAATAATATTACTATTTTATAATTATATATTTTTATTTATTTATATTTTAGTAGAATTTTTTTAATTTATAAAATAAAATTTTTTATAAATTCTCCCAAAAAAATAACCAGTATATAAACTCTATTTATATTATAAAATAAATAAATCATTAAATATATTATAAAATAATGGCATTTTTGATGGCGCATTGCACTCGGATAGGGCGCTGAATGGCGTGCTAATGGCGTCATCTAATTCCATCAAAAATGTAAATTTGGACGTATCAGCTACTATTGATCTATCACTTTCCTCTGTTTTCTACTCCATCGTTGAATACTTATTTTTTAATTCAAAAATAACTATTTTTATTTAAATCATCCTATCTTAATTAATTTAAATATTAATATAATATATAATATTAATATAATTCATACTGTAAATTTTTAAAGATATTTAATTTTGGTATATTCGAGAGAAAAATTAATCTGAGGGTTTTAGATATTGTATAAGTTATTTATGATTAGATAAATAAATTTTTTTTATTGAAGATATTTTGATTTACAAATAATAAATGAGATTATTTTTTATTAAAAATTTTTAGTACGGATAGTTATGAATTCTTTAATTCAACAGTATGTAAAACCACCCATTGTAACAAAGATAATAATCAAACGTATAATAAATTTATTTAAAAGTATCTATCAGATTAAAATATAATAAATTTTATTATGAAATGGGATAATAACATATGGGTCATTGAGTTCTGTTGAAATCACAAATAAGAACTTAATATGTAAAATTTATTTTTTTATACAGATATCTATTATTATGTTTTATTAACAACGTGTTAATGAATTCGTTTTCCTTTGCATATACACCCATATAGTGATTTGAAATATCTAGAATACAAATATGTCACAGCATTAGTGGCCTAAATAAAAAAATTAAGAGTGGACAATAAAAAATGGATTCTCTAGAACCGACCTAATTTAATAAAAAATTTATTATTTGAATTGATTCAATTTGAAACTCAATTCTTCGAGCTAATTTAAAAATAAAATTTTAAGAATCGAAAGGTAATTTTCATATATATATATTTATTTATAATAATTTTCTAAATTTTAAACTAGTTCAATTTCAAAATAAATTTTTTTTATCTGATTTAAAAATAAAATTTTGATTTCTAATTTTGAGACCCGAATGAACGAGCCTATCCTAAAAAAAATTAAAGATTTATTTTATTTAATTATATTATGTTATGATATGTTAATTCCATCCTGTTCTGTCTGTGCTTTAGATCTGTCGTTCTGTTAGTCGTATCATTTCATATCTTTAGATTTACAAATAATAAAAAGGAAAATTAAAGAAATTTTGTTGTACTTTACTTGTAGTTGGAAGGAATGAAACTCTCATATTCTTATTGATCCATTAAGAGAAGAACACAGAAGTGGGGGACTTCATAAAATTAACTAAAAACTGCATTTTTTTTCATAATTTTATCACAAATAGGGACCTAAATGTTATTTTTAATTAAAATTAAACATAAATTATTCAAATCTACCAATCACATTTTCCCACTCACTTCTCGCTTTCCCTAAAGCCAAACTCAAAGCCAACTTCCGTTTTCGCTCAGAGAGCTACCTGCACCTCCAACTCCAACCTTACACTCTTCTCCTTTCCCTCTATTTCCGATCAATCATCAACACTTCAATGGCGTTTTTACTCTCTCCCTCTCACGCCACCTTCAATGACGTTTTCTCTCGTCATTGGGTCAGAAAAACGAACAAATCTCGTTATTCTTTTGTTATCACTGCCTCAAACGCCAACGCGCCACTCCCCGGCCGCAAGCTACGCGCCGCTGTCATAGGCGGAGGTCCGGCTGGATCCTCTGCAGCGGAGGCGCTTGCTGCGGGCGGCATCGAGACTTTCCTCTTCGAACGCAGCCCTTCCACGGCCAAGCCATGCGGCGGAGCAATACCTTTATGTATGTTGGAAGAGTTCTCGATCCCTCTCCACCTCGTCGACCGCCACGTTACCAGGATGAAGATCATCTCTCCCTCGAATCTGACCGTCGATTTTGGCGCCAAAACTCTCAAACCTCACGAATCCGTCCCCATGCTCCGCCGCGAGGTACTGGATTCTTTCCTCCGCTCACGTGCACAGTCAAGTGGCACAAATCTCATCCGCGCCCTCGTCACCGCCGTTGACCTCCCTTCTTCCCCTTCCGCCCCCTACATCATCCACCACACGATCGACAACTCCTCCCGACGCGCTCTCGCCGTCGACGTCGTCATCGGCGCCGACGGTGCCCACAGCCGCGTGGCGAAGTCCATCAAAGCCGGAGACTACACCTGCGCAATCGCTTTCCAAGAGAGAATCCAGTTGCCAGACGACAAAATGGAATACTACAAAGACCTCGCCGAGATGTACGTCGGAAACGATGTCTCCCCGGACTTCTACGCTTGGGTCTTCCCAAAATGCGACCACGTGGCGGTCGGCACAGGCACCGTACGCTCGAAAAAGGACATCAAACTGTATCAGAGAGGAATCAAAGAGCGCGTGAAACCGAAAATAAGAGGAGGCAAAGTAATCAAAGTGGAAGCACACCCAATACCAGAACACCCACGTGCAGTCCGCGTGCACGGAAGGGTTGCGCTCGTGGGCGACGCTGCGGGATACGTAACAAAGTGTTCCGGCGAAGGTATCTATTTCGCTGCGAAATCTGGGAGAATGTGCGGGGAAGCCATCGTGAAGGCTTCTGAAGGAGGTATGAAGATGGTGAGCGAATTTGATTTGAGAAGAGAGTATTTGAGGAGGTGGGACGATGAGTATTTGAGCACTTACAGGTTTTTGGATATTTTGCATAAAGTTTTTTATGGCAGCAACTGGGGAAGGGAAGCTTTGGTTGAATTGTGTGGGGATGAGTACGTGCAAAGAATGACGTTTGATAGTTATTTGTATAAGAGCTTGGCGGAGGGGAATAAGTGGGAACACGGGAAAATGTTTTTGAAAAGTGTTGCAAGTTTGGTGAGGTGTAGGATTTTGGGGAAGGAAATGGAGGCGCTGAAATGGCAGGGATGAGCCAATTTTCAGTTGTTTTTTTAGTTGTGTTTGAGGGAAAAACTTTACATGGGTCCGGTCACTCTGATCTACAGGCTTAGAGTAGTGAGACGGATCCATAAAATTCTCTCTCTCTCTCTCTGTTTTTTTATTTTATTTTTTTTATTTAAGTGTAATTTAAAATAATCAAAATTTATATGCACTCGTCCTACTAATCTAACATTAATTAGTTGATCCAATTCAATTAGCTAACCCTAATAAATTGATGGAACAGTTGCATGCAAAGTTATCGTCTAAATGTGTTTTTAAGTATTAATACCACACTTTATATTATTAATTTTGTTATATTTAAATTAATTTTATTATATTTAAATAATATAATCGAATTAAATCGAATTAATATAATAAATTATTTAAATTTAATTAAATTTAAAATTTAAATTTAATTAAGTTTATATTTTTTTATACTTGTTTAGATAGTTTGATTACACCCTTAATAATTACTCTTTAAAATTACAAATCTAATAATTGAAATTTTATTATATTCTAATTTAACTCCAAGTGTTACTTAAATTCCTCAATTTAATTATTATCAAATGGACATGGAATGTTTATTAAATTAAATTTGAATAACTTACAAATAATTTGATTTACTTATAGTCCTAGATACATACATATCTCTATTATTATGTTCCATTAATGGATGTAAATATAATGGTCAAAATTTATAAACACGTTCTTATGATTAAAAATAACTATAACCTTTGTATAAACACTTTCGAGTGCAGTCTTATAGTAATTACCAGTCATTGAATCCTGGAGCCACATTGTCATTAATTTTTATGCAATACAATAATTTCTTGAAAGAGTAGAAATTGCTTTTAAGGGCAGTTGGTTGCACACTTTGGCTTCCTATTTTTGCTAATAATCTATTGTTATGATGTAAAAAGAGAGTGTTCTCTCAAAAAACAGAAGAAAAAATACAAGAAATCAATTACTTAAAATTAATATTTGGAATAAAGATTTTGTTATATTTTTTCTTATTAAGATATAAGTTAGATTTTTTAACTTTATTAATTAATATTTAAATGTCTTAACATAAAAGAAAATTTAAAAAAAAAACAAAAACAAATAAACAATCCAAAATTCTTAAATATTTAAGAGGAAACAGAATTTAGGTTCATGAAAAAAAATCATAAGTGTATGAAAATGAAAATAGAAAAACTCAAGACTCCATAGAGGTGTAAACCATATTGTGTAACAAGATGTAAATTGTATTGTGTAATGATAGCCCTCTTAAAATTTAGGTCTCCTCATGCCATTGAGTTTATGCTATATATAATTCTTAGAAAATAGATTCAATATGATTATTAGTTGAATATAATTAGTTATTAATTAATAGTTTATTTATGTATATAAAATATTTAACTGTACGATATAAATTATTGAAATCTATTAGTTAATTATTTGATTTATTTATATATAATTAATTCGAAATATTAGATTTTAATATAAATAATAACATACAATTCAAGAATCATATCTAAATTATTAGACAATTATTTTATAAATTAAAAATTAAAAAAAAATACTTATAAAAATCTATGTTTGACAAGATAAGCTTTTAAATATTAATATATGTTAATTATTGACTATAGAATTACTTAGGATTAAACTTTTTTAAATTTAGATTAATCATCCTTCTAATTTGTTCTATAATGGGATAACGCAAAAGACGATTTTCATATAATATAAATACTATAACTCTAATAATGTTATTTATATATTAAATTAATTAAATTCATATAAATCATAATTAACTTATACTAAATTTATACACGTTAATAATTCATACCCGGTAAATGTTTAAAAGATTTTTGAAAGATCTTTATTCAATTAGATAGTATATAATATAATATCATATATAAAAAATTAAAACTAATATAATTTAATAAACTATTGATAATTATAATAAAGTGTGAGAGGGTTGATAATATTCTCTTAATAAGACCGAGTAAAATGTAAGTATTATGTCACAAATATTAATTTATGCCCCCAAAGGGTGTGGCCTAGTGGTTTCGAATGTGGACGACGTTTTGTGCCTTGTGCTACGATCCCGCTTTCAACTCCCCTAGTTTGTCATCTTTGTCAGAGTCTGGAACAGTCTTGATTTTCTTCAGTCGTTTGGTACTATCAGTCAGTGAGTTCCAGTCAGGTGCTTCTTGACTAAGGCTCTAAACTCGTCCTGCTGTCTCTTGCGCGGACTCTAAGAACCTAGGTTCCCTTGCGGGTTCTCCCGAAATATTGGTTGGCGGATGTGAGTTTCCAAATTTAAAAAAAAAAAAAAAATTTATATGCAGTGGATCATATGGCAACTCCAATAATTATATTTAAGGTTCAATCTCCTTCTACCATATTCGATGTTTAGTAATTTTCATTCTACTTTAATTTTATCACTTTTCATTCTACTTTAATTTTATCACGACGATGGCTTGAATTTTCGACCAATTATTCATTTTTTTTTAATTAAAAGTCTTTTTTAACACTTTATCCCACACTTAACATGTTCAATGCCCAGAAGCTTAATAATTAGTATCCTTTAAAATAATTGAACTAACGTATTTTTAATTAAAATTATATTATAAATGTCATTCTCCCCAATTATATAACTTTGTCGAGTCAAATTTTTATAATTGAGTTCATAGAAGAGTAGCACGACTCCTTCAAATATATATATATATAATTGAATGATTAGGAATTTTTTTTGGGGGGTTTATAATATTACAATTAATTGACATTATATCAAGTGTTTATTAAAAGTGATTAGCCAAAGTTTAAATAGAAAAGGTTTACTTACACACTTAAATTATTGAGATTTAAAAGTCAAAATGTAGTATTTAAATGTTGATAATCAATGATATCTTCCATACATTAATAATGAATAAAAAATTATATTTAAAATTAAGTAAACAAATTTCAAGTTAAAAATCGTTTTTTTTTATATAAATTATTATTATTTGGAGGAGTCAATTGGTGAATATTAATTTTTTAAAATCTATTTTTTAATATTTTATTAAATATATAAAATATTTATAATTTTTTTTAAAAATAAGTTGTTTTATTTAACAGAGAAACCAATCTAAGCATCACTGCCTTGCGATCGCAACCTGCTGACGGAAACGCAGACCAGAGAAAAACAAAAATTCGTACAGAGATCTGAACACTCCCAAAAACACTCTCGTTATTCTTCACCTTCTTCAATCTCAATCATTCATTTTTCATGGACTTCTCCAACCTCCAATCAAGAATTTCAACTCCCTACGTTCCACCCCACCGTACTCAGCTACACCCTCGCATGCATTCCTTCTCACACCCACGTCCAAATTCCAAACTCACCAACAAGAGAAACAAACTTATCGTCCTCTCCACTTCTCTCTTAATCATCCCATCTCTCTATTATCTCTTCTCCACAGCTCACAAGGTTCACCAATCCGATAAATTTGCAGAGCCCAATTCGCTACATTTCTACGGCATTGTCATTGATGCGGGACACGCCGCCTCCAGAGTGCGTGTTTTTAAGTTTCACCGCGAGGGACAGACGCCGTTCGTTGATATGATGAAGGAGAAGGGGGGTGTTGACCGGACGATTGATGGGTTGATCGGGTTTGCGAAAAGGAGGGTGCCCAAGAAGGAGTGGGGGAATACTAAGGTGCAGTTGTTGGTTAATGGAGAGTTGAGAGAAGGGGTTTTGGAGAACTGTAGGCGAGTTTTGAGCGCTTCTGGATTTGCGTTTAAGGATTCGTGGGCTCGAGAAATTCAAGGTGAGTTGCTTTGTTGGTTTTGTTTGTGGAAGTGTTGAGTTTGAATTGGTGGAAATGGAAATGGAATTGATTGATGAGAGTTTCTGGTTTTGTATGCTTGTAGAATAAATACATTTGTAATTAGATGCTAAGCAATTAGTAATTATCAAAAGATTGATGAGGTTATATTAGTCCCTTTAGTTTGACGAAGTTAGAACATTTGTTTACAAATGGTCGCGTCAAAATATAAAACTAGCAATCAAATTAATGGGTGGATCGTATGTAGTTTTCTAAAGATAGGAGCCGTCTCTGTCATTTTATTAAACTAAAAAGCGTAACAAAAGGTTTACCCTATGTTGAATTATGTAATTCTTCGGTATCCTTAAGTAAACAGTGTGTAGATATTTGTTAATCGGAAGAAGTAATGTCTTGCACTCTGTCTGTAGCGTGGTTTGTGTAGAATTTAGTCAGAAAATAGTTAATCAAAAGTAATTTGTAAATGGGAAGTGGTTAATCTAATATTCCTTGTTTGTTATTTTACATAGCCTTATTTTATGCAAAGGCCTTGCTGGATTTTTTTTTTGTGTAATACTTAGTGTATGTTGTTTACAATTCTTGGTTTCTAAAGTTTACAACTGTTAAGCATGATGTTTGTCTTACAAGCAATCATGAAGCACTGATGATCTAGATGAGTTATGAAATGATATTTTTGCAGGTGAAGAAAAAGGAATGTATTCTTGGATTGCTGCAAACTATGTTTTTGGAACCTTGGGAGGTGAACCTGAGGCAACCATTGGGATAGTTGAACTTGGTGGGGCTTCCCTAAAGGTTATTTTCAATCACTGAGTTTTCGTTGCTATAATTTGGTGTTGATGTGTCCACATGCTTATAATAGGTGGCCGCTTCTTTGTTCTGACAAACTTGTACGCCCCTCTTAGGTAAATTGTATCAATAAGCCCAAATGTTGTTGCATTAAAAATTGATAGTAGTATGTGAATTGCCCCTTTGGTTGGGGAAACTTTTCATGCTTATTTTTGTTGTTATTGCTCAACTTTGTAGGTTTTTGTATGCATGCTCACAAATAGGGACAGAATATTGAATTGCATGTTCATAATATTGATAATATATTTGCATATATGCATTTTATTGCTATTAGTATTATTGTGTCTGACGCCCCATAGCTCTGTTGAAATGTGTGTATCTGTTCATGGGCATGATGGGTATCACGAGTTCTTCTATGGCTAGAAACCATTTGTCTTAATTGATGGAACTAACAAAACCTAATGTAAGTCCTTCTACAATAATACCTAGAAAATGTTGAACCAAATATGTAAAACATTTAAGTACAATAGAACTTACATTTGGGAAATTTGAATTGACCCTTGCGCTGTGGCTTGATATTTGTTATTGAATTATGCTTATAAGTGAGAATTTTAAAGTTACACCTAGCTTGTTTATCTTTTGGTGGCAAGAGTATAAGATTTTTTGGGTGGCTGGTAATGAGGGTAATAAAAGGGACTATTCTACATTTCAACACTGCCTTTGAATTACCTGTTAAGGTAGGGGTGGTTTTCCTGTTTGCATATTATTATTCTGGGACACCTAGGATTGAATGCTTAAAGTTGTCAAGATCTATATTCAATCGGGTACTCTGTTGGGATGATTTGAATTCTTAAATGAGCAGAAGATGATAGCCCTATATTAAATGCAACTAGAATATAGTTGCTGATGTTTATTTGATAAGAGGAGGAAAATATTACCGATGTCCACCATTTTTGTGTAGACATCAAGTCCATAAACCACATCTGAAAATCGTCAAAAATCTACTGTTAAAAAGCAACTAGAAAGTCCTCGAGTGGATAGCCTAGTTGGTTTGGTCTCTTGCCGTGGAAGTAAGAGGTCAAGGGATTCATTTCTCTTCACACCAACCTTGGTGGAGAAATTTCTTTAATTTGTGTTTGTGCATGGGGTTGGCGCGGGGCCTGGGTGTGTGGAAAAACAACAACTAGAAAATCAAAACAAGTGTTATGATTTGTCAAATGAGCATATGTTGCATGGTTACTGATTTTTGCTCGATTATTGAATGTACAAAATTTTCCAAGAGTCATAACTTCAGTGTAGAAGGGTTCTTCTTTTTTTTACCTGCTACTATATCTATGAACTGTTATAAAATTTGTGCTAACAAACCTTTAAGTTGGTTATTATGAGAAATGTCCTTGTCAATTGCTTTCTCAGTGAAGCTCAATAAAAGTCAACAACTATCAAGTTGCCACCAATTATTCACCATTAATGAGACAGTATTCCATAAATGATCTGTGAATATGTTCTGCAATATCATTTTTGAAGCAATTATATTTTAGGAAAAATTGCATCTAGATATTGCTTGTCCATTTTTTTTAGTCATCATTATGGGATTTGGTTTAATGATAAGAAGCTTTTCATAAAAATAGGTGTTACTTTATCTCGGTGGCATATGTGCAAGTAATCATTTCAGGATAATATTTTCTACCTCAATGCTGCTATGAGACTTTCTCAAATTCTTTTGAAAATTGGAAATGATAAACCTAGAGGTCTACAGAACTTTATGCCAAATCATGGCCACTATATTCTGGTGTGTCGTGTTACCTATTTTTTGATTAATGTTATTCTTTGGTTAGGTTTTTGATTGAGTTTTGGACCATCTAACTAATGTTTGCAGGTTACATATGCCATGAGAGAAGCACCACCAGCACAATCTTCAAAAGTTATCACATTTGCTGGCGTTTATTACAATCTTTACATGCAAAGCTTGCCAGAATTTGGTCAGGTGTTTCCTGTATATATTGTTTTTTTCCCCTTATATATCTTCAAGTTAGGCTTCTGTTCCTTTAGTCTTATAATTGAATTTTGACATTCTTCTACTGGTAGTTAATTTATTTCTCATAATTTATTCAAGAAGTAAAGCCTAGCTTGAGATTTTATGAAGAGTTGTTTAGCGAATATCGAGTGACTATTATTTTCTTTAAAATCATAAATGTTCGAGCTAGCTAGATATTGCAAGAAGATCCTATTCAACATTACCTAGTTTGAGCCCATGTGCAAGTTATGCATCTGATACTGAGAGCTAATAATTCTTTGACTAAGATCTATTATTTGGAGCATTCGGTCTATCAAGGATTGATCTATTTTGCTTTAGAGTTGATGAATATTCATAAACTTACGACTGCAAAGCTGAAATTTGAAAGGAATGGTCACCTATTGGCCGCACTTTCTCTTTCTTTCAGTTTCATTTTCTCTTCTCCCTTCCTTATCTTCCTCTGTTTTTGTCTTATGCTTCCTTTTGTCTATATTCTTTCTGTCATTCAGTCATTTAGAAGAGAAACTACACACTGCTCTGTAAAACTCTAATTGCTTTTGCAAAGATTATTTCATCAATCTTTTATTGCCTGCACATTATTCTGCTGCTATCCCTGATCCTAATATACTATGACATGGAACTTCTATTGGTAATAACAACATATTTCTCATTTAGTTATCTTTTTGATGATGAAGCTACAATTTTGTCTTCATGTTCCTTCACTGCCATATAATTTTCTGCATTGAGCTTAGGTTACTTTGTCATAAGCAACTGTTTTGTGAAGCTAACAGAGAAATTTTGATCATTGTTTTCATACAGGATGCAGCTTGGAAATCGGTGCATGAGCTGCGGAATTCCACAGTTTTGAAATCCTGTAAGTTTGGGTTTGACTTTCTTAGTGTACACACATTGCTATTAGCTAAAAAATTATTTGATAATACTCTTTAATATTGAGGTCCATCTATGCTTGCTGCTTGCATGGTTATGTTGCATGATTTCATATTTTGGTTGATGAAGTATTTTTTCTCTTGACAGTAGTGTATTATCTAAAGTTAACTTCTGACTATTGGTTTTTCAGACAGAGAATTTGGGGTATATAATATGCTTCTTGCTACAGATATTCTTGCCACTTCTTAACCACTTCTTTAACAGTTTCATTCATAAGTATTGCAGTTTTTGATTGTTTGCTTTGAAATACAGGAGATTATAATTCTTTATATATGTATACATATATATATTATTGTGAATTTTGTTTGATTGTTGTCTCTTCTGGATTGCAATGAATCTTCTGTAACTTAGAAACATGATGATGTTATTTTCTTTAATCAGCAGTACTTAGTTGATGGGACATTCGTTACCTCCCAAAACTCTTCTCCTTTGAAGTAAAATTTTTAAGGTCCTCTAGAAAGCTAACCAGTTAAGTTGTGCTATGTATGCAATGACATGGTGCCCTAGTTTAGTTCAGGTATGCTGCATGTTTTCATTAGAATGAGACTGTATTGGTGTTCTAATTGCCATTGATGGGGATAATGTGGAGATCATAGTTTTTATTTTCATTGGCCTGTGAGAGTCAATATTGATTACTTTGGTGGATGTTCACTCAATGAGGGCTGGTAACGCACCTATTATGTCCTTTGATGTACTAGCTTAAGAACAGTTAGACAGGTTTGAAGATGTGTGCTACTGTGAACTGGGATACACTGCCTCTCAAGGCTGTTAGTATATTTTCCCTACTGCATTAGTCTGCACTGTCATGCCTCGTAGTATCTGGTTCAAGGGAGTACCACCATGAACTTGTGACACCTTTGTATCTTGAAGATTGTTGTTCTTGCTCTAAGTAGTACCGATTCTAGGACTGTTTTGTCTTTGCAACCAAGTATCTTGCAGCACTTCATAGTTGGAAATAAAGAATGACCGGACAATCTCAGGAGACTTTGCTATTTGATTTGGCAAAAAGGTCCAATGAATGTGAAGTTTTCTAGGTAGAGGTGATTCCTCATATGATATGTTTTGTTGACTGATTTTCTTTTAGCTATCATGCTGTAGTGATCTGTTGCCCACCACAATTGAAAGTGACTTTTGGAAGTCAATCATTGCAGCTGCACCATTGTTTTTGTGTGACAGCCAATGACTTATGCTTAACACAGACAAGGTGGTGGAGATGCTGTATCCCGTAATCTTAGATACTGATTTTGATAAATCATATCGAGCAACTTAAAGGGAGGACCTGGCTTAGTGCATGGATCTGACTACTGAAATCCAAATCACAACATCTATTATCTAATTTCATTGTATCTCTTTATGTAATGACTGTTGAAAGATGGGATATGCAAGCATTTAACGAATTGTAGATAGTAGGGCACAAGAGCTGCAGTGATGATGCTATTTAAATCTATTAGGGAACACGAATTGTTAAAATACTAAATATTTTAATTTAGATGGTCTGTTCAACACATCTTCTGAGGTTGGAGTATGTAATTTTGTATTATTGTTCATAAATTGCTTTCTTTAGAATATTGGGGCAAATCATACATTTAGTTGTCTCCGTGGAATCAACTTGCCACCTGTGTTTGGAAATATATACATATGGTCAACGTAGGTGGCTGTTGGTTTGTTCAGGTGAAGTGAATTGAGGCTGAGCTGATGGTTTGATTATCTTGATTTCTACTAAACATAAAGAAATCATCTGCTGAATTTTAGATGCTAGAAAATAAATACAACCTGGTAGTCTAATGCATGGATGTATGAATCTCTCGTCTTGTGAACATTGAGAAGCTACGCATACCCGCTGTTCTAGATCTACCTATTTGATGAAACAGCTGTTAATTTTATGCAGTTTCAAGTTTTAGCAGGGGAAACTTTGGCAACCCTTGCATCCCCAAAGGCTATGAGCTGACATTGGATACAAGTGGTGTGAAAGTTCTTAAGTCTCATCCTGCTGGAAACTTTTCTGCTTGCAGAATTGAAGCTTTGACAGTTTTGAAGAGTAGACAAGGTACCATCTGCCTTTTTCTGTTTTTATTCTAAATTTTGTTTTGATTGGTGCTTGCCAGGGAGCCAAGTACCACTACCCATTGATCACCTTTATTGAAGTTGACATCTAATAATTTATTTTATCTTTTGACATTTTCAATCTTATATCTAGCATCTGGAAGAAAGAAATAGCAAATATGAAGCTTAGAAAACCTCATAGTTAGAGATCATATTGAAAGGAGCATTCAAATAAGAGGAATTGTAGGCAACAACAACTTTTTGGATTATCTGTGGTAATAAGGAAAACTTATTTATTAAAACAATGATAATAGCTCTGCTTGTTCATATATCATTAGTCACTAGTTTGCTTTGTAGCCACCATTTGGCATTTAGCATTTCCTTGGCTGGGTTTTGTTTATCTGGATCAGGTCAACTTCAGGTTTGTTTTGATGAGTTAAAGAATATTTTAGGGTAAAGTCAGATATATTCGAGACAATATAATTAAATTGACTGATCCTAGTGGTGTTGGGGTATTATGCCCTGAAATTCCTCTTGATGGAATTATAAATGATTCAATTGCGGCAGCATCTTTGATTAAATCCTCCTGAATCATGGATTGCCTTCCACAAGCTGTCTAGTAACCCCTTGGTGATAAGTACTTTTTCTTTTAAAAGAAGTTTTAAATTTTTAATCTTAGGATTATTGTTCTGGAAAAATTATAGATTGGAGTTTCACTGGCTGGAGCTTATATAGAGTTTGTAGCTTGTAGAAGAGACTTGACTTTGGTATATATATATTTTATTTGTGCATGATTTTATTGATTTGAGTTGCAATAAGCGTAGTTGGTGAGAATAGGTTAGGTATGATTAGAGGTAGCACGACAATGTTTGGCAAATGACTTGAAGGTTTAGGAAAAGATATAACTTCTGCTCTATGTATCAAGGTTGTCCATTTTTGTGCAGAAATTTGTCTCTTCCTTTCGCAAAGTTCGTTTTTCTGAATGAATTCTTTTTGCTTGTTAGCCAATGAAAATTGTATGTTTTAAGGAGTATGTAAGTGCGGGCTGCAGATTAGAAAAAAACAAAACGAGGAAAAACAAAAAGAATAACACACGCAAACACAAACACAAACACACTGAATCTCTTTGCTAAATTAGCCCTGAATCCTAAGAGCTGAGAAAACTTAATAAAACCTAACCATTGGCATATTACCCTAAAATTTGGTTCAGAAATAGCTCATACTAGAGTTCAGTTGAGTGCACTTGAATGGAAATCAATTTGTTTGATTTGCATTTCAGTTCATTGGTAAGTCAAAATAGCTAGAGAGTAAACCTAGTACATCACCCACTAGGATTAAGAGGAATTGCCCTTTATAATAATAAGAGAAATATTAATAGGGACAATTTTCAATATTTAGTTCATTATGATTTATCCATGCATCTCATTATGATTTATCCGTGCTATTCAAATGGCCAATATTCACCCTTCTGTCATAAATGAACAATAGTACTACAATCTTACAAGGAAACTGGGATGTTGAATATAATCAAAGAATTGAGATCAAATACAAGAAATTATGAGCCCACCATAAATGTTTCTATTCTTGGTGGTTGTGAAAGCCAGGGAGTATATTGTATGTATCATCTGTCATTTTAATTAATATGTTACACTAATCAGCTGATAGTTTATATCTCTACCCTTAATGCATCGCTTTATCAGGCATTGGTTTATGTGAATGCATTTCTTTCAAGTTCATGTCAGATTTTAGGATTATGAAACATAATTTCGTATAGTCATTCTTCTTTTGTGATTCTCTGGGTTAGAAAGGCATCTTTCATATATTTTAATCCATATCTATTTGTGTTTCTTCATTACCTGTTCAGATAAATGCTTGCACGCACCTTGTCAAATTCTCTCATCCTTCTTTTCAGAGCTCCAGTGGAGGCCAGTTTCACCGGAAAATTTCTTCTATACTTCTGAAGTAAGTAAAGTATAGCTTATGTTTGTTAGTGGTCAAAAATTCATTTACATTGCTTTAGTGCTTGCAATATTTGGGCTATGTTTTATGATGATTAGACACATAATGGAGTACTTTGAAATAATTGGGTTTCCATTTACTCTGCTTGCACTGGTGATTAGGTCTAGGATCCTGTGATTTTAAACTCTGAAGATTATGAAGCATCTTGCATGGTTTCAGAAACAAACACTTAATTCTAAGAAAAGTATGAAAGAAAATTTTTTATGTGGATTTTATATGTTTACATTTTATCCAGTTAAAAAACCCAAACCAAGTTAAATTTAAATACATTTACAGGAGCCAACAAAATTTCAATTGTTTGATTGGTAGATCAGGCTGGATATCTAGGATCTAGATACAAAACCTTCCAATACTTTTTTCTTCTGGTATTCATAATAGTAGTTTAACAGTTTGCTTCTGCCCGTTTTCATTAAGATTCCTGTCTAGGTGCAGTCTTTACTGTACAGTTGCGGTCACTCTTGTGAAACAAAATTAAAAGCAAGCTTACAGAATCCTCTGAATCTAATACTTAAAAATGGGAATGTAACAACGGAATGTTATGCTACTGAATTGTTTTTATGGAATTATTTGTTTGCACAGTCAATCAATGACCCTTTAAGCGAACATTTTCATTTCTTAAAAAACAAATGACTCTTATAATGTCACCGAATGAACTCTTTCCTTGTTATAATCATGGAAAAAATCGCTGCGACAGTTAAACATACTTAGATTCATCACATAAACTTTCCTCAATTGCCTTTGCATATTCATTTGTCTATTAGTACATGCAGGCTTTATAGCTCGACTTTATCTCTTTATGGTTGTTAATTTGCGTGTTTCTTTCTTCAATTATTCGACCTTCTGCAGTTGTTTGGGCTGGCTCCTAGCTCTTCTTTGTCTGAATTGGAGGCATTTGGGCGACATTACTGTGAAAATGATTGGGATAAGCTGAAAAGTCAACATCGTGGTGTTGATGATTCAGATTTGTTGAGATATTGCTTCTTTTCAGCATACACTGTGGCACTACTGCATGACAGGCTTGGAATTCCTATGCATGATAAAAGGTATCCTTGCTGTCATTGTGTCTAAGTAGGCATTATAACGTTCTTTTTATCCTGTCCTTATGAATTCAGAGTTCATCTCACTGATGGTCTATTTTTTATTTATTGCTATTATATCTGCTGACTATTTGAACCTTTGTTAAACAATGTTTGACAACAGCTTCTGAATTATGAGGATAAAAAAGACAGTAATCCTCTTAGACTCAGCAGAAACTGACAACCGCACACAGCCGAAAAAGCTGCACTTTGTCACTCTTCAAATTGGCTGTTTATCTTCATTTATTCAATGATTGATTTATCAGGTGTTAGAATTTTTCAGGCAAACTAGATACCAATGTTATCACAATTCACAAAGTCTCAATCTAAGTACCAAATCCATTAGCCGATCTAAATCTTACTTTCATTCAGTCATTCAGCCATTTGATGATTTTATCATACTAGCTATACATATTTTTTAAGCATTTTATACTCTTACATTACCAGTTTTACCTTTTCTTTGTGAGAACCTATTCCATGTGAAAGCATATCAGTTTTTTCCTGTAGATATGCTGCTTATATGCATCTGCACACTTGTTTTAATTATTCTATGGTCATTAACGTTTGCCTGATAATCAATTTTTTCCATTCATCGGAAAATATGATCTGTTTGCAGAATTGGATTTGTAAATCAAACAGAAAGCATTCTTCTTGACTGGACTCTTGGAGCTTTCATCTTCCAATCGATGCAGGAGCCTTCTGAAGTGGAACGCAAAAACCAGGACTGGAGCTTAGGAAACGAGTCAGTTACCTACTTCTCACTGTTTGCTTTTGTTTTAATAGCTATACTTGCTACCATTTTTGTACTGCAATGGCGAAAGCCACAATTTAAAACAATATACGATCTTGAGAAAGGGCACTATATTGTCACTCGAGTTCCCAGATAATTTTTTATTTCTCATTTTTCATGTGATACGAATTTGTATATCTTTGTTGTATAATTAATGATGAATCAAACCATAGAATAATTTAAAAGAGTTCGCTTCTGTTCGAAACCATAGATGATAGCTTGTCAATAATTATAGAAAGGAATCATTTTTATGGCGTCTTGATTGTTACTTTGAAGGATATTAACAAAATTAGCTTAGTTTTTTATTTTCATAAATGGGTGTTTAGTTGGATGAATTTTCGCTTAAAGTTGTTAAATCAAATCTAATATTTATAAACTTTAAGTATAATAAAATATATTTTATTACCAAAATATTTATAAATACCTTAAATTATTAATTATGTTTTGTAAATTTTTATTCATATTAATTTAAATAATTTATAAAATAAAATTTTAATGTTATAATAGTAAAAATATATTTGCAGGTAATCTTCATACTGGTAAATGAATGTCACGTCAACCATCACAAGATTATTAAAAATGATTTAACACGAATAGTATTATAATAATAATAATTATTTTTTAACGTAAGAGAGACAGACATTATAGGAATATGTGTACCTTATTACAAAGCAATAGTTGTATATTCTAGTAATTTTTTTTTTTTAATGGAGGTGTTTGAAATCAAGATTATCAAAAACGTGATTTTAATTAAAATCGTTTTTTATTTAAAAAATCGAAACGTAAAATTAAAACGTAAAAACGGAATTTTTAATAATATATAAATAATAAAATATTTAAAATATTTTTATAAATTAATAAAATCGA
>JAVXUL010000008.1:335609-359863 GCA_035590515.1 Trichilia minutiflora | reverse complement strand
TCTAAGGAATAATTACCACACACGAATAATCATATAACAAATTATTGACATCATACATCCGTGTGATTTGTTATATCGGGGGGTCACGTTCGAAAAATAGTTTTCTAACTATTAATCCACATTAATGTCCTAATAACATAACCATTATATTATCCGCACTAATATTATCTCATGATATTCATCGGAGACATTAAATGTGTCTACTGTGCAACATCAGTGTCCAATTGATATTCTATATGCAGGGAACTATTTAGATAACTTTTATCAGGATATTTTTATATATACTTTTTAATGTATGAAAAAGAAAAAGAAATAGCATACACATAAAAATTAAGAAGCCATTTCTTTATTAATAATAATAATGTATAATACATCATTAAAATAATTCAATATAAAATACCCAAAACTGATAATACGAATGGTTTTAGGGCATACAACACCAACAAAAAGCAATAGAGTCGAAGAAAGAGCATGAATTTATATATCATACCGACCTTAATGACACCAGAAAAACTTAGATAATTGGCATGTGCGTATGGATAATGGATAACAAAACTAACATCAAATTTAGAAAATATTATAAGTTTTCTATTACTACCATGTATGATATTAGGCATTATTAAAATGTGATTTTATAATATTGGTTGTTATTACCTCATATTGATTGATTCAATCCACCTTAGATAGTGGATCAATTGTATCACTTAAGTGAAAGAGTCATAAATATGAATTTACTTAATGAGATCATTCGTACATTGAAAATTCTATGAAGTACAAATTTATTTAAAAACAAATCACATATTCATGTAAACCAATATAAAATAAGAGATAAATACTTATTTTCTTATCTATTTATCGATATTGATCGTAACGATATTATAATTGAGAAAACAAGAGGTAAATACTTATTTTAAGAATTTGTGAATGGTCCTTAATTGCAACATATGCTAAAATATATAATTCAAAAAAATTAACCGTAAAAATTAATTGAAAATCTGACAAATATTACAAAAATCAAAAGATGACTGTTTAAACTTCATAAACAAAAATTTACTAAATATTAATTTAACTACTCAATACTATTTTCAAGAAAATTTCCCTCTTTTCCTTCTATTTCCTCTCTTTTTTTTTTATTTTTTTCTTCTCTTTTCTCGGTTTTTCCTTCTTCTCTTTTCTCTCGGCTTCGTTTTGATTTGAAATCTTTGTAAATGAGAGAAAAATTGCTTTGATTTCTAATTTATACGCATGATGGACTCAGGCAGCCACCTTAATGTCTAATTCATTTTTTGCCACATCCTCTCCCGAACATAGAAATTTTGAAAATTTTCAAAATTTTAAATTAATAAATAAAATATTTATTTTAAGTTTTCTTTTAAAATGAATAAAATTCAATTTTAATCCTTTAATTTAAATTTTTAGCTCCGTTTCTGTTGTCACTTACTTTGTATAATTGTATTTGTATCTCATGAATATATGTTATATGTGCTGCAAAAAGAGTGAATCAGTTACTTGTAAAGGCAACTGATGTAAGTATTAAAGTGATTCAATTAATTAAGGATTTTTTTTAATCAGTACACTTAAGACACTAATTAAAGTTATTATATTTAAATAATTATAAATTTTAATATATAAAAGACATTCATTATTACTATATTAAATACAAAAAAATTATTATAAATAATAAATATAAAATACAGAAATTAATATATAGAGGGTCTGTATTTAATATTATGCTTGTGTAATTGTGTCTACTGGTATGCATTAAACTTAAGCTTGTGTAATTGTGTAAAATGACTGGCAGGTGTTCTCTTATTTGGCTGCTAAAATTACGTTGAGCGTAATAAACGTATATTAATTAGTCTTTCTTATTTCGTTTTAATTGTATATTCATTGTTGTCAATCAAAATAAACTGTGTACCCAGTTTGGTGATGCAGAGGAAGTTCTTGTTAGCTCATGTTGAATTCCACTTTCATTGTAGCTCTCTTTAGTTTTTCATTTCAACTATTTGACTAGCTTTAGTGTGAATAACAAGCCTATAACAAAAAGGCCTTTTGGTACGCTATTAATTGAAAATTTTTATGAATGCATTCAAGTGAAATCTTGTTAATAAAAGTTTTTAGTTGGCCTCTATGGTCCATTTTTGGAGAAAATAAAGCTTTTTGGACTGAAATGTAATCTCTATCTTCTTCCGTGTGTGTTAATTTTATTGTGGAGCTTGTTCGGCTTCATTGAGATGAGTTATATTTAATCCTAGTTTACTGAACATGTTTTCATGGGTGGATTTATTAAATAAGTGTCCTATTTCTTTTATACATCGTAAAGGGCCAACTGATGCAAACGACAATGATGGTTACACCCAACAACATCAACAAGGAGCTGCATTACCTGAACATAGAAGACAGATTAGTGCGTTAGCTTGTGGTTAAACACCAAGATACAAGATGTGGGATGGAGGTTTTCAGTGAAGAAGATGGGAAAGCCGAGACCAGCAAATTTCCCCTAAGCAGCATCTTTGATGACGAGCACATTGATGAAGAAGATAATGACGACGACGATGATGAATATGATGCGGAGCGGGAGATGATAGAACAGTTATGGACGATGACATTTGTCCATCCTTTTGGTGTTGGGTTTTATCTTGTTTGCCATTTGTCCTAATTTCAGTAACAGTACCAGTTATGTTAATTTCACCATAACTAAATTAGATGTGTAGTGTTAAGTTATATATGGGCATTACCTGTAGTTCGGTTTGCAAATACATAGGCATCCCAAGAACAATTTTTCTTGAATTATCATGTTATGAAATCATTTGATCGTAAACATCTGAGAATGAGAGAAGCATATTTTCCAATATCCTCTTTTTTCCTTTTTTCAAAACTGATGTTCAGTCATAGATCCATCAAAATCAAAACCAGACTTGGGGTTACTTTCTAATCGCAGTGATTTTTTTTTTCCTAACCTTAAAAAGTTTTTGGTAGAATTCACATAATTACATTGAGAAAGTATTGACAGGCAGTCCACATAACAACCGATGGTGAAGCAGCTTCTATTCCTCTTCACTCTCCCTTCTCGATTCTTGATCTTCAAATAAATCTTCAGGTGGGTCATAAATGATCATGTCAGGGAAGAGCTCCAAAAAGTCATCTTTCACCTTCTCTCTCAATTCTGGGTATGGAAGCAGCCCTTTCAAGATCACGCGGAAAGGCAAAGATATTGGAGGATCAGGAGATTTTCTCATTTCATCATATATGTTCATTGCTTCTGAAGGCAATCCGCTATCTAAGAAGGCCCTGATGATATCTCCAAACGTATGTTGATCAAACAATACTTTCTCTCTCCTCAGATCTTCCCACACCAACACTGCTTCGTCAACTTTTTTGTTTCTTGCAAGCATCATAAGCATATCCCTGTGAAAGAACATGTCGGGCCGGTACCATATTTCTTTACGCACCACATCGTATAGCTGAAAAACAAACATAAACGCATGATTTTTTTTCTTCCAAACATACATTACAAAGTAATTGGAATGTAGAATTTGGACTGTTCAATTAGCATACTTAACTAAAAGTTTCAATTCAAAATAATCTTGCACAAATTCATAAATTATTTTAAGAGTGGTAGCTAAAGATCTCTTAAAAAGCACCACTTCCCTCGACACAATAGATAAATAAAAAAAATGGCGCAACAATTGTAATTAACATCTAATAGGCCAATTAGATGAGGAGTCCAAGAATACTTGTCAGGTTGTTTTGGGATGTGAAGAATGTTAGGGGATGGTTGAAGCAGCACCAAGGAAGTATGAGAAGTGTTTCTGCCAAGCCAGACAGCTTTGGCTGAAGCTTACTACAAAAGATCAGTGGGCAGAATCTTAGGTGCAGGCTAAAATGTGGCATAGCCCAAGATGAATCTGAATTTAATAAGGAGTTTTTTCTATTTAAATCATCTTTGCTGGCTCCAATGAGGTATGTGAAAGAGATATCAATTGGCCAATTACAAAAGGATTTCTAAGAAAATGATCTCAAAGATTTAAAACTTCGAACTCTAGATATAGAGTTACCTCTCCCTGAAAGTGAAGCTACATGATCAATACAAAATAGAAGAAAAATAGACCTCTCTGTTATTCAGATTCCTACGGAGTTGAAGGTCTAACTCACCAAAGAAAATTTTGGTGGCAAGGTAAAATCAAATATAAAGAATAATCGCCAATCTACTACTACTAACAAAACTTTGACTCCTCATCACCCACCTAAAAATGAAAAAGAATTCTAATGCCTCTTAGAAGAAAATTTCCAACCCATCACCCAGCTGGAGAAGAAAAGACATATAGAAAACGGTTTGAGTAATCAACATAACATATTACCACATAAAATTGAACCATAAACACAATATTCCAGAATACATATTCTATTAACTATCGATCAAATACTCATATCCACACAAAACCATTGAAAAGTAGGGATTCAGTTAAAAGAATTTCGCTTCCTACTCCTTCTATTCATACCGAATACTCGGTCATTATCAACCTACTCTCATAACTCATTCTCTGCTTCAAATATTCCTAAATTTTCTAGAGACACGAGCAGAACGCCAACTCCATTTCATTTGTAGCCTTACATTTTCCTAGAAAATAAAAAATTAAAACGAACCTTCATACAGAGAAAGACCTGATCTTGCCGCTGAAACTCCGCTAAAACGGCCACAAGATCCGACTTGAGCAAGCGAGACACATTGGACTTGATAAACCGTTCGAGCCGGAGCGGATGAGACTGAAGCCGCTTCAACTCTTTTGCAGCTATCAGTCCCTCTTTGCTCATTTCCTTCTTCCTCCTCCATATCGACAAGCTAGGGCAAGCCGCCGATCCAGAAATATCCCGATTGAAAATCAGGCATTGTCTTCGATGTTTCGTGAAAGCGATTTCAGAAAACAGAAATGTGGAGAAGTGGCTTGGTCGGGTGTTGGGGGAAAGACTTTGCACAACAGTCCGAACAAAACGCCGCATAAGCTTCCCGTTCAGAAATGGATTCATTTGATTTTGTTCTGCTATATCGTGCCGATTTTATTTTATTTTTAAATATATTTACTTTTACAAAGTTATAATTATTTAATTTTAAGGTTTTATATTTATATTATATAACTTCTCAATTTTATATTAAGTTTTTATATTATATTAAAATAAAAGCATAATTCATCCATTATATTACGAAATAATTAAAATTATTCTAAAATTTATATTCGTGCATAATTTTATATAAACAAATTTTACATATAGGTTCACAAAGAGTAGTATTACTTTTATTAAATAACTTTTTCTCTATAAATTAGCACAACAAAAATTTTTAAAAATATATAAATGGGATTCAACTCAAATTTTCTTATTGTCAATAGCTAATTGTAAAAATAAAAAATAACTGCCCCACTTTTCATCATTAAATTATGTTATTAATTAAATTATAAAAATTTAAACATATGTTTTATTTACATACACTCCATAATTTGATCCATGGTTTTGTCATTAAAACTGATAATTCAAATGAGAATAAAGACAAGAGTTCCATTCTACATTAACAGGTTAATGAATTTATATTATAATAGGACGAAAATCCATCAAGTTTAGAAATTGTAAGGGCTCTGCTAATGTTATCAAACATCACAAAACTTACAAAACCATCCAAGACGATGGGCATAAGTGAATGAAGCACAAACATCTTTTAGAAAGTCTGTTATGCAAGACTTTGAGGATGCTTGTTACTATGGCTTCCACTTAACTTTCAGTGACATCCGCTCACTTTATACGCTATAATAATCACGGCTTCTACCCTACAGCAGCCATAGCTTCAAAGACAGCATCTCAATTCGAAACATATCTTTTGTAAACTAAATTCCTTGAAGAACTCCCCAGACTCAACCCTGCAAAATATATATAAGATTAACGATAGAGGAGAAAAGAAATAACATACAAGGTTATGATGAAAGTAAGAAATTGTACCTTTTTACTTTCAAAGGGATGCATCCATGATTCAGAATTTAAACACGGGATTAAAAGCAACATAATTTCTTTAAGCATCTTGAGACAGTAACTAAGATTTAACTGCCTATGAAGAGATACAACAAAATAAATCAGAGATTATAAATCAAGTAAAGTATTCAACTGCACAAAAGGAAAATAAATAAAGAGTAGGTGGAGGATTTTACCTTTATTGTATAACGGCCTGCTTGCCTTCTGTGGAAATGAAATCGGGCCTTTCAAACACCACGGCTACCAAGAATGCTGTTCACTGGTTATTCCTAATAAATTTTCAGCATCTATCATAAAGAGCCAAATGGCAGAGGGAACCAAGAATAGGAACGAAAGTACCAGCTTAAGCACTTGCCATCTGCAGAAGATAGTAGTTACAGCCTCTGTTATTTCTGTGTTCAATCTCACAGCTTCATAAAAGAAATATAAGAAGGAAGAAAATGAAAACATCAAACAAAAAATAGATTTCAAGATACACAATTTACAAATGTTTAAACAGAGACCATTATAAAAAGTATCCAACAAATTAACCGTGTTATACAAGTAAGAGCTTCTGTAAAACCATACCACAAGTTTGAGAAAAATTTATGGAAGAAAAACAGCTATTATTAGACATTCTTTCTTTGAGGTTCCACAGTATCTAAATCATAAACAAAATTCTAACACAAGTAAAAAGGAACAATATCTTTGAGAATATGATTATCAAAGTACATTAACATACAAAAAATTAAAACTCAAAAACTATGTACAAATTACAATCAGATGACAGTAAGACACAGTGTGCCATTATGATCCCTTCAGATACTAATCAGCATGTAAATCAAGCTCTGGGTGATGCTCCCGTAGTTTTAATAATAACTCATTGCATGAGATGCTTTTCCCCTTTGACATTTCTTGGGAAAAAGTAGGTAAAAGCTTCGTCACATCAAGATCCTCTGACATATTACATAGACATACCAAGATGGTAGAAGTTAGTTCAGAATCAAGAATGACTCCCTTGTCTGCCATTTGACGAATCAAATCAAAGATTTCTTCTGTTTCACCTAGTGAACTAAAACCTTTTAGCAGAGAATCATATATACAGGTATCAGGTGTATGCCCATAAGCAACCATTTTCTGGAAAATACTTTTGGCATCCCCTAACTGTCCTGATTTTGAAAACCTATTTATCAATGTGGAAAATGTCAAAGCATCAGCAGCCAAACCCATTTGGAGCATGTCATTGAGTAACTCTTTGGCAGACTGAAAATCCCCTGCTTTTAGAGTCCCATCAATCATAATATTAAATGATAAAACATCCAGTTCACAGTTTGCATTTCTCATTTCTAGAAACAATCTCTTTGCTTGCTCCAAGCTACTCTCCTTGCACAAAGATACCATCAACGTGTTGTAGTCAAATGATGTTGGTTCCACCCCAGAAAGTCTCATTTTACCAAAAAGTCCTTTTGCAATATTAAGCATGCCCCTTTTGCAGAATCCATCAATCATAACACTATATGAAATTGAGTTCGGAACAAGTCCCAGTTTGAGTATATGTTGCCAATTTTCCAAGGCCTTCTCAGTTATTCCAGCCTTTAGATATTTACCAATCAAAGTATTATAAGTTACCAAATTACCAGAGCTCCCCCCCTCAACCATTTTCTGATAAATCTTCACAGCCTCACCAAGACGATCTTCTTTGCACAGCCCTTGAATTATTAGGTTAAATGTTATATCATCAGGTTTAACATATTTCTCATTTTTCAATATCAAATTGAAAAGCTCCAATGCCTCATCAACCTCACCAACCTTGCTAAGTCCCATAAGTAACGTATTGTAAGAAACAACATCAGGCATCATTCCCTTCTCAATCATCATTTTCAAAATTTCATAAGCTTCACTGACATGGCCATTCTGGCATAGTCCATTAATTAAAACATTATAAGTAACAACACTAGGTGCCTCCCTCTTTTCCACCATCAAATTTAAAAGACCCATAGCTTTAGAGGCTCTCCCCCCTCTACAGAGCCCTTCAATTAAACCCGTATAGGTAACAACATCAGGGCGAATCCCACGTTCCATCATAGCATTTAAAATAGCAACTGCATCTTTCCAATTCCCCATCTTACAAAGACTGTGCATTAAGCAACCATATGTTACTACATTTGGTGAAATTCCTTTCTGCAACATTACATCAAAGAGTGCCTTCCCTCTATCAAAACTTCCTTTATTACAAAGACCGCAGATTAGTGCACTATATGTAACAACATCCGCTTCCAAGCCTTTCCCCTTCATCTTCTCCAACAACTCCAGTGCCTCATCCACTTTTCCATCCTTACAATAACCATCCATTATAGTTGTATATGTAACTAAATTTGGACAACAATTCCCAGTCTCCATGTCGTGTAAGAAATCCAATGCTTCTAGAAATCTTTTGGCTTTACATAGTCCATTGATAATTATATTATAACTAACAATATCTGGCAATACACCGTTTCTTTTAATTTCAAAAAACAACTCCGCAGCCTTACCAACCTCATTCTTTATACAAAAACCCTTCAATATAAGATTCATTCCATACACATTCACAGTAAAACCACGCTTTAACATTAATCCTATAACTCCTAAAGCAAAGTTAGGCTTCTGGGTTTGCACAAAAATTTCGATTAAACCACTCAACGACAGGAAACTAGGGAAAATATCAACATGGGTCATCTTATTATAAACTGAAAAAGCGTATTCATATTTTTTCGACTTTACCAAGGCTTCGACTAGAGAATTGCAGACTGACCCAGACGGCAAGTTGCTCGAACAAACGGCTCTGTGAAAGAGAGAAACTGCCTCCGCAAATTGAGAATTGGGCTTCTCAAAGAGACATCTTAACTGGGTATCTATATCAGATTGTGAAGATAGAGACGGGACTGAAGAGAATAGCTTGACGCGGAGATGCAGAATTGGCGCAGGAGAGCTACGGTAACGATTGAAGATAGCTTTTGGGATCATCTTCGGTCTTTGAAATAGAAATTAGTACTTGCACTACCTTTATTATCAATGGCATAAGGACAGAAATCAGATGAGAGAGAATCGTGCCACTAAAATTCAGGGTTTAGGGTTTTGTTTCTGGAATTAGGATATTCAACAAAAATCCTTCCTGGTACATCACCGCAGCTAACTGTCGTTCGAAGAAAATGATTAACCACCACCATGGTGTTCAAAACTAAATTGGCCTTTGTTCTTTATAAAAAAAAAATTATATAATTTTTAATAAAAATAATTGTATTTTCTCTCTTAAAATTTAAGTAAAATTCAATTCCTTCAAACACATCAATTTGAAAAGAAGTCCAACTATGTCTGTATGTCACATCCATGCGTGATTATTGAGATTAATTTGCGTTGAACAGATCAGCACAATTATTTTATTTATAAAAATATTTATATTTTTTATTAAAATTATTTTACAAATAAGCGAATTAATATTTTTAAAGTTATTGTTTTCTTTTTCTTTTTCTCTCGTCTCGTTCTAAATTAAATAACTTAAAATTTTACAACTCAAAATTATTGAATAAAAAGCTTGTTTAGGAACTTAGGTAATTGGACTTCAATTACAACAAAGTTGGGTTGTCTAATGTCTTATTGAAATGAACTTCAAAAATATTGGTAACTTCAGCTTAAAATTTTTTCTTAAATAAAAAAATTCTTATAGCCAATTATCATCGAAATATCCAGTTAAATATAAAATTAATACATCCTTAGTAACAAGATATCACATATTATCTTAATATTATGAAATATTTTTTATAATTTTATTTTTAAAATTATAAAAATATCAATAATTTTAAGCATCCTGATTTATTCAATAACACGTGTCTTATTTCTATAATAATAATTATATTATATTTATCAAAAAATTTTATTTTAATTAATTTTTTATTTATCAATTAATAGTAAAATAATACAATAATTTATTTTTTTTAATTATAAATATTTACAATTCAAATCCAATTCACGAATGTGTAAATTTAATAAAACAGTGTAAAAAATTAGTATTTATCATGCAAGCACGACTTGAAATTTTTAATTATTTTCATGGATCTACCGAAAATATAGGTATATTATATATAATGCTACTCTCTTTGCTATTCAATCACTAGATAATTTTGACTTAATTTTGTGTACAAAATTTTAATTATTAAATTTATACAATTCAATTATTGAAATTTAAAGAGTGCCAACAATTTAGCAGTCGTATTTATTATTGGATTGTGTAAATTAAATATTAAAAATTATATATAAATTTAATTTAAAAAATTATAATGAAGGGAACCCCTGTATATATAGAGAGAAAAAACTCTTTCTAACGGATATATCTTTACTTTATAAAATGAAGGTGTTTAAGTAATAATTATTGGATTTATATAATAACTTATAATTTATCCTTTTTTATGTAAAGATTGTATTTTCAACTAATATCATTAAATAATTTTATAGAAAGGTACAATAAAACGATAATAATTAGATTAATTTAATAATCATTATTAACACAATTTTACTTTAATAAATTAAAAATATTTTTATTAGAAACAAATTATGTATATATATGAGTGTATCTATGTGTTTGTTCGTATACGTATTTTGTTTAAGCATTATCTATTTATGCTAAAACTAATTTGTAATACTAGACTATTAGACGGAGAACTTGTCAACCTCATTTATTTTCATAAATAATATTTTTAAACAATCACTAAATGAAAAAGAAAAAACAACAACTTTGGAGGCGCTCCAAAGTGAGTTAACATTATATGTTGTTGAGGAGTTTTATATTCTCATAAAAGAAATTAGAGTGGGAAAATAAATATTGATTTAGTTCCTATGTGATGAAGATTTTAATCATTGAATTTAAGTAAAACAATAAATCATAATATATTTTTGGTATTTAAAAGAAATTAGTCTCTAATTTTAATTATTTTTTAGTTTCATGTAAATTCTTAAGGAACAAAATAATCATATTAAAAATTTATTTATTATTTTATCAAAATTTAAAGATGGAATTGTTATTATCTCAAATATAAATGTCAATACTTACACAAATTACTCGTCAATAAAAATTTCAGTAAAAAATAATGGATTTATTTATAATAAATAATTATATTTACATCTGATTAGATAGTTGGAATGATAGAAATATAGTTTGAAATAAAGTAAGTTTAGGGTTCGAATCACGTTAATTGTACTAATAAAATATCAGAGTAAAGACATTGAATTTTATCTGATTATTTAGTATATATCAATCTTTAGGTGAATCGATCTTTAAATGAATTATTGGTATTTTTGAGTTAAAAACTTGGACCTAATTCTACTGATATTATTTAAGGATAATAAAGGCTTGGACCTAATAAAGGATCCTTTTAAGATGAAATTTTGTAATAAAAATTTAAGATAATTAATTAATTATCGGAGTTTTTCAGTATAAAAAAAAAAAAAAAAAAAGTATTTGAAATGTGTTGTGTTATGTGTTTGGTTAATAATTGCGAAACTATCCGAAACCACAGGTTGTCGGCAACGAGAGATGCAAGAACTGGACCACCATCACCATGGTCCATGGACAAAATCCCAAAAGACAAGGGGGGATACTTTTTCTTAGATTTTTTAACCGAGCCAGGACAAATTTACAGAACAACAGCGTACACAAATTAACAGAACATCAGCGTACCGGTTAGTAGGTTACCGCTTGCTTCAGTAGATAGAAAACACTTTGCACAGACTCAAATCTCAATCGTGGTTATAAACGTGTGACACGTTCCAATCAAATACCAAGCATATTAATTCCTGTTTCATCGTTTTTTTTTTCATTTATCTTTTTCTTATAAAAAAAACTCAATTAAATATTAATTTTTATAAAATTTTAAAAAATAAATAATTTTTTTTAAAAATATATATCAATAAATAAATTCTATAAAAAAATATATATATTTTTTATTTTTTTATAAACTCTAATTTTTAAAATATTATAAAAATTTTAAATTATTTTTACTAAAAATAAAATTTATTTAAATTATTTTATCAAATAATTTATTCATAAAAATAATAAATAATTTTTTTAATAAAATATTTATTAAATAATTTTATCTTAAATTTTTAATTTTTTATTTTATACAATAATTTTTTTTCAACTTTTTAACTAAAATACACCTAATCAAACAGGCTTTTAATATATAAGGCCGCTAATCAGATTCTGGTTTGATATTGTGATGGTAGCGCCTGGAATTGGCACAAGGCCAATGAATTTCGTTTCTTTAATAACAAGTAAATAACATTTACGTCCTTTATTTTATTCATTTATAACAAATAAATCCCCAATCCTAATAAGATTTTAAGTTACACATTTTATATAATAAATCTTAGCTAATTTAACTGATAAAATTAGAAAAAAATAAGAGGTGAAAATTTAAACTTTAATCACAATTTATTAGAAAAATTGTAAATTATTTTATACAATACTTAATTTTTTTTTGGTATTATTGTACTTCTATTTTAAAAAGTAGAGCTTATCTTTCAATAGAAATATTTAATTTATACTTATATTTATATTAATAAATTTTTAATTGTAATAAAAAATTATATTTAAAATCATAATACTTTAATTTTAAATATATTATCTTAGTTTAAAAATATATTTATCTTATAATGATTAGATTTTAATATTATAAGAGTAATTTTATTGATTTTATTTTGTTTTTGATTCCGGAGTAGGTATCTATTTATTATAAATTGATATAATATTTATTTTTTTATTTTTTTAAAAATATAAAAATAGGAACCCGAATATAAATACCCCGTTTCAGTTTGGCGGCTTAGGTTTGCTTAAACGCGGGCGGTAGATTTTGTGCAGAAGTAAAAGTCCCTCCTTCCTTTAGTTTCACGCTGTATTCCCCTGCAACTGAACTTACAGGAAATAGCATCATCCCAACATTGCCAAGTCAGCGCTCTGAAATAATTACTCGATAACAAAGATGGTTCACCTTAATATGATTTTGGGTCCATAAATTTGATTATCCTTAAGTATAACGTTTATCATAAATTAGATTCATTAAATATTTAAAATAATGTTTCACACTAGAAAGGGTATTATGCAATACAAATAACAACATACCCACAAATATTAATCATACCCGTTTTGACTAAAATTATAATTTTTAAAAACTATAGCTAAAAGTTAAAATCATCACAACTACTTCAATATGCATGAATTTTACTAATGTTTTTGAATATAATTTCTTTACAATGTAATCCAAAAGAGAAATTATGACATGTTAGGTGATGTCCATAGAAAAACATCAAATTTGCAAGCCTATATATATTTTATCTTGAAGTGTTGAAATTCGTGACTAAAAGTTTATGACTTAAATTGTTAAAATTTATAAAACTTATACTAATACCGTATTAGACAATGATTAAGATTTAAACTAAAATATATTATGCTATTTTTATTTAAAAAATCATTTTATTATTTAGAACTATGACGTTTTGAAATGAAATAAAATTATTAGATATAAAATATAAGTAATCAAGTGTTTGATGTTTATCAACGGTCAAATAAAGCAAACATTTATAAAATATTTTTGTTATATAGTCTTAAAATTAAGAAATAAATATATTTTAATAACGGAGGTTTTATTAGAAAAAGTATATGTTAATATATATATATTTTTTTTAAAATCAAAAGATGAAAATTTAATGCGGTATCCAAAATCAATTCAACAGTTTTGAACAATAACGGTTGGCCTACGTGGCATGTTGTAATTCGCAAATGAGTAGACTATGATTTGAATTGACCGTACCGGAACCAACCACTACCCCATCACCAAGCTCTGGTCCTTCCAAGGGAAGTGGGTGAAAAGCAAAGCCTAAAAACACACAGTCTCTCTCTCTCTCCGTCTTTCTTTATATCACATTACCCTATTCCTATGACAGCCACTATTACTATCTACCTAATCCATAACTGCTAAAATAAAGTCCACCGAGAAAATGAAAGAAAATGGGAGAAAATTAAGAAGAAACTGAGAGAACTTTTTTTAGTTTCCTGTTATTAAATTAATTTTGAATATAATTTATAAATTATTGATTTTTGCACAGAGATAGTAGGGGTAACTTAGGTTGGTGCTGCTGCTTTATTGTCTCTCAATAAATCAAAATAAAAAACCCTAAGCTTATTTTGCAAGCTGTCTCTGTATCTCACTTTTAGATCTTATTAACTCGCCGATCTACGGATTTGGAGCTCGTCTTGTTTATGCTGAGTTGACTCAGTGGATAACTCGAGCGATTCTGTTCGGTATAGTATGATATTGGTAATGATAAATGTGCTTTGGTGATTTCGATTTGATTGATGAAAATAAGAGGTTTCGATGTTAATCTCTGAAAATGGCGGCAACTTTAGCGCCTTTCGAGCGGCAGCGAGCCGGAACATCCAATACGGTATGTCGTTTTGGATTTTATGTTTGGTTATTGAGATATTGGATGGATCTTATGCTATATTTTAATATCGGTTTTAGATGGAAACTCCATTATTTGTCTTGAGCTCAACTGATTAGAGATTTTATTTTATTTTATTATTTTTATTTTTCTGTGTTCGCTTTACATTTTTGTTTCAATTGGATAATGCGGAAAATTCTGAAATTTGGAAAGTTTAATAGTTCTATTTTTGCTAGGACTAGTCTAAGTGCTGGCACTTAATTTCTGACCATACATTTTTGGTTTGTAAGAAAATGAAGAAATAAAGGAAATGAGCTCTGAGTATGTTTTCTGCTAAATGGGACTTGTGATGTCTGATGTGATGTCTGCTAAATGGGACTTGTGACATTGGCGAGTCGTCAGAATTATATGGAATAATGATATCTGATGTGATTGAGACGAGTCTGTTTTTGTTGTTTTCATTGCCAGTTTGGAAATACTTTGAAATTTGAAAATTGGATGGTTCCCTTGTTATTTAGGGAGTGAATTCTTGAAGTACATTTACTTAATTTGCCTCTAATTGTGTTGGGTAGCCAAGCATGGACAAAACAGAAGGATAATTGTTGTTAAAAGCGAGGTTTATATTTTCTACAGTTCCACTAGTTGATGCAAATGCACTTGAACTATGTTTTCAACTATATATGCGCTGTGACATTCTTAGAAACTAGGAGAATAGTTGTTTTGAGCTTTCCAAATTACAATTAATGATTGTTTATATCTGTGTTTTGTTCCAATTTTGAAAATTAGATTTTTGTATTTTGTTGTTTGATGATCCGAGGAACCCTTCGCATATTTTGTCATGAAAATTTGACAAATATAATTAGGATTATTTTTACTGCAGCCAAACAGATTTCTGTTCGATATCACCATTTTGATGTCTGTAATGTGAACTCTTTGTTGTTTATCAGATTTCATTTAGGGTTTGGTGTAAGCCGTATAAAGTCTAACATCGTTTCTGAGCTAGTTGATGTATCCCATGGTCTCCTTTTATTTAGACATGTTTTGAAATTGTGCAGGCTAGTTGGAAACCAAAGTGGATAAAATCTACTCTCATTGGGTTTGGTCTGTTTCATTCCCTGTGTATAAATCTAAACAGGTCTAATTTGGATACATTATTTGGACCCTTTGCCCGTCTGATGCAAAATATTTCTAGTGCCATTGGCCTTTGGTAGCTCAATTTAATGGATGTCTTTACTGCTTGAAGAATTATCTGTGCTGGATGCCAAGTCATATGTGATACTGATATGAGAGTCTGCGTAATTATTAGGAATTGAAGTTGTTTGTAAGGGTCAAAATGCAATGACACTACTATGTTCATAATTTGATTAAATCCCAATGAGTCCCTATAAAATTGAAAAGATACGTGCTAACTAGGCAAAAAATAATTAGATTGGTTTGAAATTTAATCGTATTTGATAATAAATACGATTCAAAGTAAAATTTTAATGGATAGGTATTGAAATTTTGCATACCACTTTGACACATTAAAAAATGAATCTATTAGAAAATTGTAGCTTTAGGAGTTTTCTTTGGTATAAAAACCTACATATACGCTATGAAGTGATTGTTGTTTGTAATATTATTTATTTTGCTGTTTGGACTTCATTACCAATGAAAGGTCTCGTCCAAAATTGTCTGATTGAAATGTTTAAAACTCAAAAGTCAAATGATCATTAGATGGTTCTTAAGTCTCATGAAATTTATTTCCAATTTGAAGAGGTCATTTCTTATACTAGTTAATTGAAGATCATGACAAGGTATGATGATGTTGTAATGGGATATTTTTCTAGAAACTATTTGATGTCAAAACAAATGTTGCCATGATGAATGCTTAGTTTTGATTATATAAGCAGAAGATTAGTTTGGAAAGCTTTGAGGTAGAATCAAGTGGATTCATGATGATAGAAGAAGTTTACCATTATACATGCTAACATCAACTAATCTGCACATGCCATAACAGAATTTGATAAGACACACTTTGGGATGCTAGAAAGGAACATAAGATGTTCATTTAAATAATTATACTGGAAGAATAATTAATTGAACAACATCATCAGACATTGTTCCCGGAAACTCTTAGTTGTTTTAGCTTTTGATGATGTGAGAATGCTAATGATCTTCGGACACTGAAATGAATGAGGCATACTATTTGCTATTTGTACACGTTATATTATTTTTGTTTTATTTCTTTTTTTGTTACATATTTTACTTACTATGCTCAGTTTCCAAATTAGTTTCATTTGAAACTAGGCAAATAATGGTTCTTTCTGACATCCTGATTTGACAGGTTTTCAAGAGTGGCCCGCTTTTCATATCTTCAAAAGGTTGTTAAAAATTTTTATTTTTCCTGTTTGCTTTTCCTCCCTTTAGTTGTTTACCATTTTTCTCACCACATATTTATTTGTCTTTGTTAGATTCCAATATTCATATGCTGATAGATGGATTTTGCATGAATGTGTCATTTTTTTTTGTTTCTGAATTTATTGCTTGACTTAATCAATTCATTTTCTTAATATAATGATTTTGTTGATTACATTAGAACATTTGATTGTCAATGTGCAATAGCTATCTCATTGCATGCTTCAACCATTTATATGATGGACATTATTATAGGACTAATAATAATTATTTGAGAATTATTTTATTTTTTGGGATTAAGATTATTTGTTTAAATTGGATCATTACTTGTTAAATTGCTTATTTGAGGTTCAGATTTTTTTCTTTTGGTCACTATGAATAGGCTGTTAAGTAATAGCTTGATCCAGAAGCTTAAGCTGATAGGTAAATACCCAAAAATATATTAAGCTCACTTACATAGGCCTAATGGAATTTAGGATAACAAGCATACAATTGATTTTGAGAATTACTAAACTTTAATATTTATTATCTCTCCTTTTATTTTGATCTTTGCTCTCTCTGTTCTTAGTTTCTTCCTACTCTTTCTTTGTATTTGATTCTATTTTTTTCTCATTTTCTATTTGAATTGATTTTATTTTTTCTTATAAAACAGATTAGTATGAAGCCCTCATATCCTAAATCAGCTGGTATCACAGTCCAATTTTGTCTGTACATTCCCTTTTAAATTAAGATAGCGAGTCAACTGTCCAGTCAAAAGGCCAAAATTCTGATAAAAATAGCACAAAGAATCTCAGACCTTAAGCCAAAAGAGTCCCCAGATTTCCCTAAATTCAGGATAAAAAGAAAGAGGTAGCCTCAAATTCTTCAGAAAGTGAAGACCGTAAAATGATAAGAAGCAAATGATATTGGGACCATGTGTTCTTAGCATTGAACTTTAAACTTGGAAGTCCTAGTAGCTGCAATATACACGCCACGAAATGCGTATTATGCTTCTGATTTTCTTATTTTAGATTATCATTAATCTTATTTTATATGTTTTTATGCCATGCTTATACAAGTTGATGTTGATTTTTGCAGGAATAGGCTGGAAATCTTGGAAAAAGCGGTGGTTTATCCTGACACGCACTTCGTTGGTTTTCTTTAAAAATGATCCTGTTAGTATTTTTTTTTTTTGTATTTTCCTTTGTTTCGCATATCCAGCGGTTTCCAATGTTGTATGCAGCTGTTCCTTCCAACTGAAAAAATGTTTGGGGTAGTCTTTCAGTGTCAATCCCTTTACAATGACAATAATCTCATGAGGGTTAGGCTGAGTGGTAAAAGATGAACCACATAGGTAATCTTCTAGGAGTTGGAGGGGGATTAATTTATTTTGTGCTTGGTAAAAGATGAGCCACTTGAAAAAAAGGTTGTGGTTTCAACAGTAGTCACCAGTTTAGAACTTAGCGAACATAGAAAAATTGAAGAATTTTGAGTATCAAAACAAAAAATTCCCTTAAGAGTGACAATCCTTTTCAATTTAAAATGTCAGACTTTGTTGTCTCCTGCTAATAGTAGCCCTCAACATGGCGCTACTATATGGATTGGGAACTTTGTTCCATGAGAAACTTGAGGAGAAACTCTAATCTTTTATGTTTGTTACTGCCCTTCGGTGGCTTTCCCTTGTCATAATTTGTTTGCCACTTATTAACAACCACAGTGCTTAGATAAAAGCATCTTAGACTTTGAAAAAAAGTATTGTATTTCATCAGTTAACATTTGAGCATAAAGTGTCTTGCAAATGGTTTCCTATTGTCTTGCCTAATTCGTTATCTATTTGCGCAACATTGGCTGATATTTTAATTGTTAGTCTATGTGCTATCCTTGGACAGCTTTTCCTTTGTGTACATAGTTAAATTAGCTTCTAGCTTGAAAATTAGAGATGCTCATTACTCTTAAATACATTCCATGATGGAAATGTATTTGAATGTGATGGCCCAGTTTTTGAGTCAAGGCATAGGAAATTGTCACTGTGGTTTCAAGAGGTCACTCTGTAAGCATTCTATCCTACTTTCAACTTGGCTGGTGCATAAATCTAGGGTTCACAGAGATTCAATTAAAAACCAGATAAAAACATGCGGTAAAAACTTTGTCAGCTATTGTTTACCTTGTGGCGATTTCTGCCTCTCTCTCTTGTCCCACCCTTCGCCGCCTTGGCTGCAATCAGGGAAACAACATCTAATATGGTTGTATTATGGTGGTGTTGCTTATTTATTAGATGAAATTCCCTAAAAAGCATTATTGAGTCATAACTTTTATTTTCTATACTTTTGCAAAAAAAGTAATTTTTATTCTCAATTTGTGGTGTATTATCATGCACAATTGTATCTGAAAATCCTAATGGTTGGGATCAACTGAAATGAATGCTTATTTTTTAATTTGTGATGCAGAGTGCGCTGCCACAAAGAGGTGGTGAGGTAAATTTGACTTTGGGGGGAATTGACTTGAATAATTCTGGGAGGTATGTTTAATCACTATAACTTATCCGTGGCCGTGTTCTGAGTTCAGTGTCTTATAGTACACCTGTTTTTCTTGCAGTGTTGTTGTTCGAGAAGACAAAAAGTTATTGACAGTATTATTTCCTGACGGACGGGATGGCCGTGCTTTTACCCTTAAGGTGCTATTTGTGCTAGTTGAATTTTCTTTAATATTGATTTTCTTGTAGCCTCACAACTACACCCTCCCTCGCATTGAAAGTTCAAGTTCTTAAGGGATTCTGTTGTTTCTACTTCAGGCCGAGACATCAGAGGATTTGTATGAATGGAAGACAGCCCTAGAACATGCGCTTGCTCAAGCGCCGAGTGCTGCTCTTGTTATTGGACACAATGGGATCTTTAGGAATGACACAAATGATACAATTGAAGAGTCTTTCCATCAATGTACTTATCAATCCTTGCTTTTCTTTGAATTTCCTTTTTTCAATGATATTCATTCTATTAGCACCCTACTTCTTTGCTGGTTATTCATACCTATCTAACCAGATGTTGAATATGCCACATAGGGAGGGATAAGCGTCCTGTTAAATCTTTGGTCATTGGAAGACCGATTTTGCTTGCCCTCGAGGATATTGATGGTGGTCCATCATTTCTTGAGAAAGCACTTCGATTTCTTGAGAAGTTTGGTAAGCCAGTGACCTCTGATTTTGATTCGGTTGCTATTGAGTTACTGTACTTTTGTTTATGTTTGGACTTTTTATGGTCATTAGTTTCTTTGGCTAAAATTTGCAAAATATTGCATAATTATATTTTCGTTTATCTAATTTCGTGATTACAACTGTTAATTGAGACTTTGTTGCCTGTTAATTATTCAGTTAATTTACAGTATTCTATGCAGGCACTAAAAAGCATCTGCCTGATTTTCTAATTGTATGAAATATGCTTCAAATAGTTGCTGAGGTGGTTCATTTGATGGTCTGGCAGTTGCCCTCGTTTTGTTTTCTTTACAGTGTCACAGAATGATGATTTTGTGTTGGATTTTTCTGCTTCATATTCTTTGGTGGATCTACCAAGATTCAAATAAAAAAAGCGTGATTGAAGTTGTTAAAATTCCGGAAATTGGTTATAAAAATGAAAAAAAAAATTCATCTCTATTATATTTGTTTCTTATGGTGTGATATTTTTCCAACAGGAACTAAAGTTGAAGGAATTTTACGACAAGCTGCAGATGTTGAGGAGGTAGACTGCAGAGTTCAAGAATATGAACAGGGTATCCTCCTAGCCATATCAATTACATCTGATTTAGCGGTTATTAATTAATTGCATGGATAAAAATATTTTATATCTTTTTGTGTCTTGATTAATTGTTTCAACTGTCAAGTGCAACTGTTTGCATCCATGCCTTTCAAAGTGAGGCTGCAGCTCAACTTTCTCTTCCATTAATTGCAGGAAAGACCGAATTTACTCCTGATGAGGATGCTCATGTTGTTGGTGACTGTGTGAAGGTACTCTTGTCACTTGTATGCCATTTCTGACTTTTAGGTCAATTTAGTTAGTATGCCATTTCTGACTTTTAGGTCAATTTAGTTAGTTTAACTTTCAAGATTGCTGTTTCATCTGCAGCATGTCCTCAGGGAGCTTCCGTCCTCTCCGGTTCCAGCATCTTGCTGCACTGCTTTACTGGAGGCTTACAGTAAGTTCAGCTATATTTGTTGCTAGTTTTTTATTTTGACCTTGATGATTGTAATTTTGGCCATGATAAGACATTAAAAGATGGTTCTTTTTGTTTTTCTAGAAAAATCTTTTCAGCACCTTTTCTGGAGGTAATTCAAGTGAATTATGGGCTAAAAGCTGAGACTTTTAGATTGTGTGTGTGATTTGTTGGCTAAGCCATACAGTTTGTAGCACTTATTTGCTGTTTGGTTCTATAAATTAATTCAAGTAGTCATAAATCTCATTCAGTCACAACAGTGACTTTATTTATCTTTTCAGCGACTAAACAGCCATGGGCTTCATCTTCCCCGAACCTGGATCTTCTATTCCTAGCATAACATTAGAAAGAAGGCTAAGTATCTTTATATGATATTACATTTGATGAAATGATAAACATGATTGAAAAGTTTCATTGAGAACTAAAGTGTGTGAATGAATAAATTAATGTGGAGAATGTAGTGTAGCTCTTAGATGCTAGTAATGACTTTTTTCCTGGATCGAGGTAACTTGGAAATATTACAAACAAAACTAGAAATCATTATGATGTATTGTATCAACACACAAGTAAACATCATAATTAGCATGTGAAAAATTGAAAAAGAAGAACTAGAATAGATCAGCATTTCAAATGGAAGTGCAGAAGCTTGAAAAAGTATCTGGTATGCTTACACAAATATATTTTGTTGATTCTTTGCTATTTGTAAATTTTGATCTTTGACTATTGGTTTTGCTTTGGCTGTTACTGATTTCAAAAAGCATAAACATCCTTCCATTGAACTAAGACGTCAATTATACGCGAAAAAGGAATTATGAGAACACAACTGTTTTGAAATTTTTTAAAACTTTTTTTGGTCATGGTGATATGTAAATATGTCTAATGGTCTCATGGGCCTTAACATCTATGTCTCCGTTATAATATTCATAATTTAATGAGGTTTGTTAGTTGAGACCTTTCAAACATTTTCCTTGTTGCATTGGCTTATCAAAAATAATTGAGCAGGTCCCACTCATGTGCATTATGGCTTTTTTCCTTTGAGTTGTAAATGAAAAGATATATTGAACTACTGAACTTTGTATTTCATTTTGGATCCAATTTGCATTTGTTTATATGTTCAAGTCCTACATTAATCTAATTATGGAGGCTTATGCAGTTTCTTTTGTGTGGAAAAGTCTAATATATTGTCATATGTGCAATAAGCACCATAAGCACCATAACAGGGCTTCTGTAAATTATGGGATTGCAGTTCCTTGATTATGTTAAGCATTTTTTTTCCCACCCTTTTTCCTTTCCTCAAAGTATTCCATTAATTAATGAGTAGTTTTGTTGCTTTTTCATTGAATTGAGGTGTACATGATTGTCATCTATAATTAACTGGTATGATTAAATATTGATATTGTTGCTCTTCCATTTTATTGGATAAGAAATTGATCGGAAGGAAGCTCGGATAAGTGCAATGCGCTCTGCAATATTAGAAACATTTCCTGAACCAAATCGGCGCTTATTACAGAGGTAAGCTCTGCAAATCTCACTTACAAAATACATTTAACCCTTGTTCCTGGTTCCATAATGTTAACTTTTTGTGCATGCTCTTAATATATAGTTATGTTTTTTTATGTTAAATTGCCCATTGGATGATCCTTTTATTTCCTGAATTTACTAAAATATAAGAGGAAAACAGTGCAGCAAGGAGATGATATGCTTTGGGAGAATTGAGGGAGAGCATGTGGTTTGAATGATAGTTTTGGTGGCGCTTAGAGCCATTATTTGGTCTTTTTTAACGAGCTTCAACATCTAGGTTCAGTGGTTATCGGAAATGGCATTAAAGCCTATTTGATTGAGATGTTTTGTATTCAAATACTCCCCATTTTATGAATTAAATTATACTGTAGAGCAAGTTAATGCTTGATGAACATGTGAAGTTTGTTATTACTAATTTGGTCATGGACATGCGAGGACATGTTAGAGATTAAATGCTACCATGGGGCCTTTTCTATCACTTTAAACTGTTGAGATTACTGGTTTTACATTCAATTGTGAGTTTCCAACAGAATCCATTTTTGTCCTTGCATCTTATTCTATTTCATTACGCTTGTACAATATATGTTAGCCACATAGTATATCCTAGTAGATGACTGTTCTGTGCAAGATTTCTGAGTACTTTTGAACTTCTCATTTTCTCTAGAGAGGTAACCACAAGAAAAAGAAAAAACAAAAAGCAAGTTCTGCATGTTACCAGTAAGAAATTAACATATAGGAGATGCTTGCTTGCTTGTTTTATACTACAATTGATGAGGTTACAGTGGAAAAAGAATTCATTTTTGGACTTTGGGCAAGACTTGTTTGCAGTCTTGTTGTGACGTGGACGTGCATGGAAATATGGGAAAATAAGGAAATACATAATAGATTTACATTTTAAATAAATTTACATTTTTATCCTGTTTGTATTTTTTTTAATTCAAATTTAAGGACAAGTTTATTTTAACTATACTTAGATTTAGCCCTAATTTGTTAGTATAAAAGGGGCTCTAATCTTAAGGTTTAAGAATAGAAGATTAATTATTGTTTAGAGAATTTTCTTGAATAATAGAAAATTTTCCCTAAATTTTAGGGGTTTTATAATTTTCTTGGTGGATTCCAAGGTTTTTAAGTTTTAATCTTGTGTTGAACTCGTATAAATACGCTATAGGCTGTGTCATGTTGGCTAGTACCATTAGCTATTAGAGATTAAATAATATGGTTGGTCCTTTACGTTATCAACTTAGTTTTGGATACTATTGATTATTCAAATGATATGAATGACTGTTTGACCAAGTGCTTTTGTGTTCAAATCTATCCATTGTATTGATTGTATCATGTGTAATGTATGTAGCTGTGGTTGTCTTTGATCCAAATGCTTTGAACATGAGGAGGTGTGTTAAAGCATAAGTATTGTTGTTGTGCTCCTAGCTGGTAGCTTAAGCTCTTAGATTTGGCAGCTACTCGACAGAATTTAATTGTGTTTGAAATATGCCTTTCTGGGAGTAAAGATGCTTAAAATTTCTGTGGTGAGAAGGTACATATGCTTCATATTCATGCCTAAATCTAATATGTAATATTGTTTCATATGTTGCAGAATTTTGAAGATGATGCATACAATTTCATCTCATGCTCATGAAAACCGAATGAATCCATCTGCTGTTGCAGCCTGCATGGCACCCTTACTCTTA
>JAVXUL010000008.1:309324-335509 GCA_035590515.1 Trichilia minutiflora | reverse complement strand
TCCCCTTTCAGTTTCAGGACAAACGTTAGAACGTGCTTGATTGGTGGTAATTGCTCCAAGACTTGAAGGCACAGGTATAACCATATCGACTCACCCAGTAGAAGTCTTAGTCCACTGGTGGTTATTTATATTTTCTTATATTTATTAGAATTTGAAGTATGACAAACAGATTTATAATAAATGTTTGGATTTTCTTTGGGATGGATTTCTCCTCATTTGTTTTATTTGGATGAGTACTTTTGTTTATTTATAGGCATATGAACATTTGAAGTGCCTGTGGTTTTGTTGCATTCCTTTGGAGTTTAGGTGTAAGGTTGGATTTGTTTGAAAGTGTGATGTGAAATGTTTGTGAAAGCAAAATTTTTATGAATGCCTTACAGATCTTTAGGTTGTATTCTATGTGATTGAGTACACCCTGAAGGTCTGTAGCGGTTGTCACAGTGGGACTCACAGATTAGGGTGTGACATTAGGTGATCCGTGAGGTCCTGTCTCCACGAGTGTGCTGATCCCGTTTATACTCTGTAATTAAGAACAACTGTTAGGTGATCCGTGAGGTCTTATTTTCAAGCGTATACTGATCTCATATTCAATTGGACGTCTTAATGATAATTGAATATAAGAGTTTTCTTTTTATAAAAAAAAAAAATATTCAAAGACTAAATTATTATTTTTTTTTAGGTTAAGACGGAATGTTATTAACTCAAATATAAATAACAATACCTCTTAAAACTTCTTTTCTTTATATATCTTATTCAAATTATATTTTTTTAAAATATCTTCACAACTTGAAAAATAATCCTAATTATTTAACTTCTTTATAAACTTTAGTGTTAATCAATTTTTTTTCCATTGTTTAAACTGCATAATTATTACTTAAACCCTATAATAAAGAAAACAACAAAAATACATTCTTTGTCTCAATTTAAATACTTTCTTTTCTCTAATTTTTTAACTTTAAACAAAATACATAATAGTTACTCAATTTTTGACATGAATAAAAATTGATTTCGTTAAGATTAATTTTTATGATTACTTTCTCCATCAATTCGATATTTTTCAAAATTTAATGAAGAATAAGAGATATGTTTGTTTAATCTAGAATTTTAAAACACAAATTTAGAATAATTAAATTTTAAAAACAAATAATAAATGAAGTTAGAATAATAAGTGTTTAAAAACAATTAAAATTAATTAAGTTTAATTAGATTTTTTTTTTAATTTTATGTACTTTTAATTAAGGTTAAAGTTGAAAGTTATGACAAAGAGGGTTTTAAAGGGATTTTAGAAGGGTTTTAATGGTGTAATTCTTGCACAAATTAGTTATTAATAAAAATAAAAAGAGTAATATATCAATTTGTAAAATGAATAATAATTAAATAAAAATTCGTTATAAAGAAATTCTAGCATTCCATAATGTTTTGTTTGGTTAATAATTGCAAGACTTCCCGAAACTTGAGGCCACAAATTGTTGGCAACGACAGATGCAAGAACTGGACCATCATCAAAATTGACGAAATCCCAAAGGACAAGGTGGAATACTTTTTCAATAACTTTCTTTATGTTTTTAACCGTGAGAGGACAAATTTACAGAACAGCATACCTTCTCCTTCGGCAAATAGAAAACTCGTTGCAAAGACATAATCGCGGTTTCAAACGTGCTCGTACACATTCCAATCATATGGCAGGAATGTGAGTACGTGGGCCCGATAGGCCGATCCTCAGATTCTCGTATGATACCGTGAAAGTAGCAGCACGTGGGACTAGTAGAAGTTTAGTGTATTTCGTTTCGTTAATAACATTTAGGTGTCTATTTTTATGCTTTAACATGTACGAATATAATTTATTTATTTATAACAAATAAATCCTCGATCTTTATTTAAGCAACTCGTTTAATTTGATACAATAAATGCGAGGCAATTTAATTATAAAATTTTTTAAAGTAAAAAAGAGGTAAAAATTTAAACTTAAATCACAATATTTTGAAATTTTTTAAAATTATTTTTTTAAATAGAAGCACATCTTAACTTTCAATAAAAATATTTAATTTATACTTACATTCATATTTTATAATTTTAATTATATTATTATAACTTTAAAACCATATCTAAAGTAGTAACACCTCAATTTTAATTGCATTATCTTAATTTTAAAAATATCTTTAACATTATAATGGTCAAATTTCGATAGTGTAGGTAATTTTATTAATTTCACTTGGGTACCTACTTATTATAAATGAGTATAATACGCAACTATTTGTGAAAATATAAAAATCGGAAATCCGAATTTAATTGCCCCATTGCAGTTGGTCCGTTAAGGTTTGCGTAAACCAGGGCGGTAGATTTTGAGCAAAGTAAAAGCTCTCCCTTCCGTTTCACGCTGTATTCCTCTGCAACTGAACCCACAGAAATGCTAGGTAAAGCAATCAATAGAATCATGCCAAGTCATCATTTTGGAATCAGAGGGGGTTCTCCTTAGATATATTTTATTTAATTTTGGATCCATAAATTTGCTTATCCTTAAGTATAACGGCTATCATAAATTAGATTCATTAAATATTTAAATAATATTTAATAATAAAAAGTATATCAGACAATATAATTGACTACGTGCCCACAAATTTTAATCATACCATTTTGAGTAAAATTATAGTATTTAAAAACTATACCTAAAAATTAAAATCTCACCAACTAATTAATTCAATATGCATGAATTTTGGAAAATTTTTAAATATAATTTCATTATAATGTAAACAAAAAAGAGAGATGAAGACATGTAAAGTGATGTCCATAGGAAAACATCAAATTTGCAAACCTAGTAGTCTTAAATTTGTGACTAAAAAATTATAAGTTAAATTTTAAAAAGTTGTACTAATGCCGTATTATACAGTGATTAATATCTAAACTAAAAAACACCGCTCTATTTTTTAATAAAAATATTATAGTATTTAAGTAATTAAGTGTTTGAGGTTTATCAAACTATCAAAGGGTCAAATAAAGTAAGTATTTTAAAATATTTTTATTAAATAATTTTAAAATTTAAGTAATAAGTATATTTAATACTGTAATATTTTAATACTAAACGGAGATTTTACTAAAAAATATATGTTTTAATATATTTTTATATTTTAAAAATATTAAAATAAAAATATGACATTGCAAAGAAAATTTTATACCGTATCCAAATTCAATTCAATCGTTTTGAATAATAACGTTTGGCATACGTGGCATGTTGTAATTGGCAAATACTAAACTTTGCTAGAATTGACTGTACCAGACCCAACCACGACTCCATCACTAAGCTCTGTTCAGCCTAAAGAGTACGTGAAAAGCAAAGCCTCAGAAACTCTCTATCTCTCTCTTTCTGTCTCTTTCTCTCTTTCTATCACATTACCTTATTCCTACGACAACCACTATTGCCTCTACCTAATCCATTCAACTACAAAAATAAAGTCCACCGAAAAAATGAAAGAAAATGAGAGAAAATTAGGAAGAAACTGAGAGAAACCTTTTTTTCAGTTCCTGTTATTAAATTAGTTGTTAATATAATTAATAAATTAAGTATTTATATACAGAGACAGTGGTAGCTTGGGTTGGTGCTGCTTCTTTATTGTCTCTTAACAAATCAAAATCAAATAAAAAACCCTAAGCTTATTTTGCAAGTCTCTCTTGTATCTCACTTTAGATCTTATTAACTCGCCGATCTACGGATTTGGAGCTCGTATTTTATATGCTGAATATCAGTGGATAACTCGAGCGATTCTGTTTAGGTTAGTTTGATATTGGTAATGATAAATGTGCTATGGAGGTTTCGATTCGATTGATGAAAATAAGAGGTTTCGATGTTAATCTCTGAAAATGTCGGCAACTTTAGCGCCTTTCGATCGACAGCGAGCCGGAGTATCCAATACGGTATGTCGTTTTGGTTTTTATGTTTGGTTATTGAGATATTGGATGGATCTTATACTGTATTATCGTATCGGTTTTATACGGAAGTCCATTAGTTATCTTAAGCTTAATTGATTAGAGATTTTATTTTATTACTCTTTTTTTTGTGTTCGCTTTGCATTTTTGTTTTAATTCGATAAAGCGGAAAAATCATAAATTTGGAAAGTTTAACAGATCAAAGTAGTGTTATTTTTGATAGGACTAGTCTAACTGTCTAAGTACTGGGACTTAATTTCTGACCATATACGTTTGGTTTGTGAGAAAATGAAGAAAAGAAAGGAAATGCGCTCTGAGTATGTTTTCTGCAAAATTGGACTTGTAGCATTGCTAAGTCTTGAGAATTACATGGAATAATCATCTCTGGCTCAATTGAGATGGGAGTGTTTTTGTTGGTTTCATTGCCAGTTCGGAAAAAACTTTGAAATTTGAAAATTGGATGGTTCTCTTGTTATGGAAGGAGTGAATACTTAAAGTACATTTACTTATTTTGCCTCCGATTGTGCTGGGTAGCCAAGCATGGATAAAACAGAAGAATAATTGATATTAAAATTGAGTTTTCTAGTTTCACTGTTTCAATAATTGATGCAAATGAACTTGAACTATGTTTTCAACTGTGTAAGCACTGTGACTTCCTTAGAAACTACGGGAACAGTTGTTTAGAGCTTTTCCAAATTCCAATTAAGGATTGTTTATATATATGTTTTGTCCCAATATTGAAGATTAGATTTTTGTATTTTGTTGTTTGATGATCTGAGGAACTTAACATATTTTATCTTGAAAATTTTGAAAAAAAAAAATTTAGGATTGCTTTTACTGCAGCCAAGCAGATATCTGTTCAATATCGCTATTTTGATGCCTGTTCTATGAACTCTTTGTCATAACTTGTAAGAATTCGTTTAGTGTTTAGTGTGAGCCATAGAAAGTCTAACATTGCTTGTGAAACAGTTTCTGAACTAGTTGATGCATTCCATGGTCTCCTTTTATCTAAACATATTTTGAAATTGTGCAGGCTAGTTAGAAACCAAAGAGAATAAAATCTACACTTATTGGGTTTCGCTTGTTTCATTCCTTGTGTGTGAATGTAAACAGGTCTATTTTGGATCCATTATATGGACTTTTTCCCCTTCTAATACAAAATATTTCTAGTACCATGACTTTTGTATTTCAATTTAATGGACATCTTTACTGCTTGAAGACTTATCCTTGCTTGATGCCAAGTCATAAGTGACACTGGTACGAAAGTCCACATAATTATTAGGGATTGAAGTTGGTTGTAACCTCCAGATGTAAGGGTCAAAAAGCAATGACACTACTATGTTCTTAATTTGATTAAAACCCAATATGAGTCCCTATAAAGCAGAAAGGGTTCATGCTAACTAGGAAAAAAAAAATAATTTGATTGGTTTGAAATTTAATCGCATTAGATAATAAATATGATTCAAAGAAAATGTTTAATGGATAGGTATTGAAATTTCGTATACTAAAAAATGAATGTATTAGGAAATTGTACCTTTAGGAGTTTTCGTGGTAAAAAATGCATGTATCAGCTATGATTCTTTGTAAACTTATTTATTTTGGTGATATGATTTCTTTAACAATGGAAGGTCTTTTCCAAAATTGTGTGTGATTGAAATGTTTAAAACCTCAAAAGTCAAATGATCATTAGGTGATTTTTAAGTCTCGTAAAATTTATTTTCAATTTAAAGAGGTCATTTCGTAACTAGGTAATTGAAGATCATGACAAGGCATGATGATGTTGTAATGGGATATTTTTCTAGAAATTATTTGATGTCGAAACAAATGATGTCATGATGAATGCTCAAATTTTGATCATATAAGCAGAAGATTAGTTTGGAAAGCTTTGAGGCAGAATCAAGTGGAGTCATGATGATTGAAGAAGTTTACCCTGATACATGCTAACATCAACTAATCTGTGCATGTCATGACAGAATTTGATAAGACACACTTTGGGATGCTAGAAAAGGAGTTAAGATGTTCATTTAAATAATTATTCTGGAAAAATAATTAATTGAACAACGTTATCAGACGTTATTCATGTAAACTCTTGGTTGTTTTAGCTTTTGAATGATAGTTCTAATAATGCTAGTGGTTTTGAGACACTGAAATGTACGAGCCATACTATTTGCATTTTGCATGTATTATTTTTGTTTTCTTTCATTTTTTGTTTCACATTTTACTTTGCTCAGTTTCCAAGTTAGTTTCACTTGAAACTAGGCAAATAATGGTTGTTTCTGACATCTTATTTGACAGATCTTCAAGAGTGGCCCGCTTTTCATATCTTCAAAAGGTTGCTAAAATGTTTACTTTTCCTGTTTTTGTTTGCTCACTTATGTAAAGAGTTATTTACAATTTTTCTCACCACATTTATTTGTCTTGTTGTATTTCAATACTTATATGTTGACACACGGCTTTTGTACGAACATGTCATTTTTTTTTCTGAATTTATTATTTGACTAAGTAAATAAATCCGTTTTCTTAATGTAATGATTATGTTGATTGCATTAGAACATTTGATTATGAACGTGCAGTAGCTATCTCATTGCATGCTTCAACCAATCTATATGATGGACATTATTATAGGATTAAGAAATTATTTGAGAATTATTTATTTTTATGGATTAAGATTATATGCTTAAATTGGATCATTACTTGTTAAATTGCTTATTAGAAGTTCATATTTATTTCTTTTGGTCACTATAAATAGGCTGTTATGTAATAGCTTGACCCATAAGCTTAAGCTAATAGGTAAATGCCCAAACAATATATATAGCTCACTTACTTACATAGGCCTAATGGAATTTAGGATAACAAAGTATATGATTAATTTTAAGAATTAAATAACTTGTCTTTGTTATCTCTCCCATTTCGTTTTAAAAATGATAAGAAGTTGTTCTTAGCATTGGACCTTTAAGAGTATTGTTAGGGATTTCAAATTGTATCCCAACTTTTGGATCTCAAGTGATGTAACTGTTAAGTTAGCAGTATCACATCACTTCAGTCATTAAAAAATCATAGAAGGTGAAGAGTTCTAAACAATATAAACGTTTAATAATTTTTTAATGATTGAGTGAAGGATTTAAAAGTTGGGATGTAGCTAACATCTGTAAAATATGAAGAAAATTCTATATTTCTTATTATTTGATACAGACTGATCACATGTGTGTATAGAACTAAATAAACACAAGTAAGGAAAGAGCTTGATTCCCTAATTGTGACTAATATAATCTTAACATAAATATATATATATATATATATATATATATTTCTATACTCCCCTTGCATACATAAGCAACTAATTTGTTACAAATATATTTTGAGCTAATTATTTGATCCAAACGGGATAGCAGAAGTTGATTTTCGATTCCAACAAACGAGTCTTGGAACGACGGCCGAAATTGCTTGGAGTTTGTTTGCCGTCTTCTTTTGAGTTGAACTAGAGTCTCTAGGCAATGTGCTGAATTGCTCGAAGTTTATTTGCTATCTTTTTCTTATACGCACTAGCTTGTTAAAATATATTCAAGCTAATTATTCAATCCAAACGGCACAGTGGAAGTTGATTCTCAATTTCAGCAAATGAATCTAGAACAATTGGTAGAATTACTTGGAGTTTGTTTGCCATCTTCTTTTGAGTTGAACGAGAGTCTCTGGACATGCTAAATTGCTTGGAGTTTATTCGTTGTCTTCTTCTAAGTTGAACAAGAGGCTGGTGGCTAGAAATTTGCAACCCAGCAATCTGACTCAGACCAGCAAATAGCAAAACCAGTAAAGAATGAATTTGGACCTGAAGCTGCACCCGCAAATAGCAAACCCAGCAAAGAGAATGAATATGGACCTGAAACTACTTCTAACCTGCAACCTGCTTGACCCAAAACTCAGCTACCCGATTCTGACTTGAACCTGAAATCTGATATAGGTGGCAGAACACAGTTGCTTCTGACCCGAAACTCAGCTACCCAATTCTGACCTGAACCTGCAATCTGATATAGATGTGGCAAAACATGACTGTGATGGTGAAACTCAGCTACCCAATTTTGACCTGAATCTTCAATCTGCTATAGAGGTTGGAAAACACAGCTGTGATGGTCAGACCAAGAAGAACTCGGGCCGAGGATTTCGTTGGTGGTGACAGATTGTTGGTAGTTGCAGTGGTTGGTGAAAAAAGGTGAATGTAAGTTGTGACATTTAGATTTTTCGATCTCCTCTCGGCGGTGCTCTCAACAACGTACATGGTGATGGATGGCCGAGGTTTGTTTGCCGGCGTCTTCTGAATCAGATGGTGGCTTCCGATCAACGTACACGATGGTTGATGACCGCTAGGATTTCACAGCAAGCAGAATTTTGGTTCTCCTTCTGATGGCGTTTCCGGCGTTGTACATGGTGCAGGATAGTTGCAGTTTGTTCGTCGGTTAGTTTCTGATTGATGGTACATGACGGTTGACGATCGCTAAGGTTACATGGCAAAAAGAGTTTTTCAATCGCCTTTTGGCGGCGGTCTGGCTTAAATCAATGCTGAAGAATGGTGGTGTTTTGGTTGCTGTCTTTGTCTGAGTGGATTGGAGGCCTCCAATCGATGGATGGTGGTGGCGATAGCAGCGGCAAACCGGAAGCTAGGGTTTTCTGATTTTTTTGGGGAAAAATAATACACTACACTAAATTTTACTAACTTTGACAGCCTTAACAAAAAGAGAAAAATTAAATTAACCCTATACTCAGTAATATATTTCTTATTATTTGATACAAACTAACTATATGTATATATAGAACCAAATAAACACAAATAAGGAAAGAGCTTGATTCCCTAAGTAAGGCTAATCTAATCTTAACATAAATATATATGTTTCCAACAAGATCCTTAGCATTACTCAAAGTTTTAATCTTGGGAGTGGTAGTAGCCAAAATATACATGCCATAAAATGCATTTTATGCTTCTGATTTTCTTATTTTAGAGCATCATTAATCTTGTTTTATATGTTTTTATGCAATCATTATGCAAATTAATGTTGATTTTTGCAGGAATAGGCTGGAAATCTTGGAAAAAGCGGTGGTTTATCCTGACACGCACTTCCTTGGTTTTCTTTAAAAATGATCCTGTTAGTATTTTTTTTTCCTTTGTTTGGCATATTCAGTGATTCCCAATGTTGTATGCAGTTGCTCATTCTGGCTGGAAAAAGGTTTGGGGTAGTCTTTCATGGTGACAACAACCCCATGGGGGTTAGGCTAAGTGATAAAAGATGAGCCACATGGGTAATCTTCTAGGAGTTGGAGGGGGATTAATTGAATTTGTGTTTGTGCATGGAGTATGGAAATTTTTAAAAATAAATAAAGAAAATGTTTGTAGGTTTCAACAGTCGTCCTCAGTTTAGAATTCAATGAACTTAGAAAAATCGAAGAACTTTTGAGTATCAAAGCAAAAATTTTCTCTTTAGAGTTACAATCCTATTACAATTTAAAACATCAGTCTTTGTTGTCTCCTGCCAATGATAGCCCTCAACATGGCATTACTATTCCGATTGGGAAATTCGTTCCATGAGAAACTCAAGAAGAAACTCTAAACTTTATTGTTGTTGCTGCCCATTGGTGGCTTTACCTAATCAAAATTTGTTTGCTGCTTAGTAACTATGTTGCTTGATATAAACCCTCTCAGACTGAGAAAAAAAAGTACTGTATGTCATCAATTAACATTTGACCATAAAGTTTCTTGCCAAAATTGTTTCCTATTGCCATGCCTAATTCATTATCTATTTGCACAACATTTCGCTGAAATTTTAATGGTTAGTCTATATGCTACCCTGGAGAGTTTTTCCTTTGTGTACAAAGTTAAAAACTAGGGCGCACTCATTGCTCTTAAATACATTCAATGATGGAAACATATTTGAATTTGATGGCCCAGTTTCTTAGTCAAGGCATGGGAAAGTGTCACGGTGATTTCTAGATGTCACTCTGTAACCTTTTCAATTTGGCTGGTGCATAAATGTAGGGTTCACAGAGGTTGAATTGAAAACCAGAAAAAAACCTGCAGTAAAAGCTTTTCAACTGTTGTTTACCTTGTGGCAATTTTTGCCTCTCTCTCGTGTCCCTCCTTTCGCCTTCTCAGCTGCACTCAAGGAAACAAAAACCTCTAATATGGTTGTGTTATGGTGGTGTTATTTATTTGATGAAATTCCCTAAAAAGCATTATCTAGTCGTAACTTTTATTCTCTTTACTCTTGCCAAAAAAGTAATTTTCATTCTCAATTTCTGGTGTAATATCATGCATAATAGCATCTAACAATCCTAATCGGATCAACTGAAACAAATGCTCTTTTTTTTTTTTGTTTGTGATGCAGAGTGCACTGCCACAAAGAGGTGGCGAGGTAAATTTGACTTTGGGAGGAATTGACTTGAATAATTCTGGGAGGTATGTTTAATCACTATAACTTGTCTGTAGCAGTGTTCTGAGTTTGGTATCTTATATTCACACCTGTTTTTCTTGCAGTGTTGTTGTTCGAGAAGACAAAAAATTATTGACAGTATTATTTCCTGATGGACGGGATGGTCGAGCTTTTACCCTTAAGGTGCTATTTTTGTTAGTTGAATTTTCTTTAATATTGTTTTTCTTGTAGCCCCACTACAACTCCCTCTCTACCATTGAAATGTACAAGTTCTTAAGGGATTCTCCTGTTTTTACTTCAGGCCGAGACATCAGAGGATTTGTACAACTGGAAGACAGCACTAGAACTTGCGCTTGCTCAAGCACCGAGTGCTACTCTTGTTATGGGACAGAATGGGATCTTTAGGAATGACACAAATGATACAATTGAGGGGTCTTTCCATCAATGTACTTATCAATTCTTCCATTTGTTTAAATTTCTTTTTTTTTTTACAATGATATTCATTCTATTATTACCCCATTCTTTGCCGGTTATTTTTACTTATCTAACCAGATGTTGAATATGCCACATAGGGAGGGATAAGCGCCCTGTTAAATCTTTGGTCGTTGGAAGACCGATTTTGCTTGCTCTAGAGGATATTGATGGTGGTCCATCGTTTCTTGAGAAAGCACTTCGATTTCTTGAGAAGTTTGGTAAGCTAGCGACCTCTGATTTTGATTTGGTTTGCCATTGAGTTACTTTACTTTTGTTTATGTTTGAACTTTATATGGTCATTAATTTCTTCAGCTAAAACTTGAAACCTTAATTTTTTCAATATTACATAATTATATTTTCCTTTATGTAATTTTGTGATTACAACTGTTTATTGCGATTTTTGTTGCATGTTATTTATTCAAGGAATTTACAGAATTCTCTTCATGCACTAAAAAGTGTCCCCATGATTTTCTAATTGTATGAAATATGCAGCGAATGAGTTGCTGAGGTGGTTTATTTGATAGTTCTGGCTGGATGTTTCTGCTCCATTTGTTTGCAAATTTGCAGGGATTCAAATAAAAAGCGTGATTGAAGTTGTTAAAATTTGGGAAATTGGTATATAAAAATATTAAAAACAAAATTCATCTCTATTATATTAGTTTCTTGTGTGATATTTTTCCAACAGGAACTAAAGTTGAAGGAATTTTACGACAAGCCGCAGATGTTGACGAGGTAGACCACAGAGTTCAAGAATATGAACAGGGTATTCTTCTAGTCATATCAATGATATCTGATTTGGCAGTTATTAATTAATTGCATGGATAAAAATATTTTTGATATTTTTGTGCCTTAACTAATTGTTTCATCTGTCAAGTGCAACTGTTTGTGTCCATGACCTTCAAAGTGAATCTACAGCTCACTTTTCTCTTGCATTAATTACAGGAAAGTCTGAATTTAGTCCTGATGAGGATGCTCATGTTGTTGGTGATTGTGTTAAGGTACTCTTTATCACTTGTATGTCATTGGTGACTTGTAGGTCAATGTAGTTAGTGTAACTTTCAAGATCGCTGTTTCATCTGCAGCATGTCCTCAGGGAGCTTCCGTCCTCTCCAGTTCCAGCATCTTGTTGCACTGCTTTACTGGAGGCTTACAGTAAGTTCAGCTATATTTGTTCTAGTTTTTGATTTAAACGTGGATGATTGTAATTTTGGCTTTGTTAAGATATTAAAAGATGATTCGTTTTTTTTTTAAAGAAAAAATCCTTTTCAGCATCTTTTCTGGACGTAATTCAAGTGAATTATGGGCTAAAAGTTGAGACTTTTAGACTTTTTGTGTAATTTGTTTGTTAAGTCATACAGTTCATAGCACTTGTTTACTGTTTGGTTCTATAAATTAATTCAAGTAGTCGTACATCTCATTCAGTCACAACAGTGACTAACAGATATGTTGAAGTGATGTCCTCCATGAATAACAACTTTTGCTCTTGGAATAGGTATCTGGAACCCTTTGGGTGGTTCATGTTTTAGTTGTGATGTTGAATCCTCTCTTTAATATAACTTTTCAGACACTAAACAGCCATGGGCTTCATCTTCCCCAAACCTGGATTTTCCATTCTGGCATAAATTTAGAAAGAAGGCTAAGTATCTTTATATGATATGACATTTGAGGAAATGATAAACATAACTGAAAAAGTTTCATTGAGAACTAACATGTGTGAATGAATAAATCAATGTTGAGAATGTAGTGTAGCTCTTAGATGCTAGTAACGATCTTTTTTCCTGGATCGAGGTAACCTGAAAATATTACAAACAAAACTGGGAATCTTTATGATGTACTTATCAATATACAAGTAGACATCATAATTAGCGTGTTAAAAATTGAAAATGACGACCTAGAATTGGTCAGCATTTCAAATGGAAGTGCAAAAGCTTAAAAAAGTATCTGGTATGCTTACACGAAGTTTTGTTGTTTATTCTTTGCTATTTGTAAATTTTGAGCTTTTTGCTTTGGCTGTTAGTGATTTCAAAGTGTATAAACAACCTTTCATTGAACTAAGATGTCAGCTATTTGGGAAAAGGAAATATGAGAACACAACTATTTTATTTTATTTTATTTATTTGAATTTTTTTAGGTCATGGTGGTATGTAAATATGTCTAATGGTCTCATGGGCTTTAACATCTATGTCTCTGTTATAATATTCATAATTTACTGAGGTTTGTCAGTGGAGAGCTTTCAACATTTTCCTTGTTGGCGTTGGCTTATCAAAAATAATTGAACTTCAGCCCCCGCTCACATGCAATGTGACTGTTTTCCTTTGAGATGTAAATGAAAAGATATCTTGAGCCACTGAACTTTGTTTTTCATTTTGGATACAACTTGCACTTGTTTATTTGTGCAAGTACTACTTTTATCTAATTATGGAGGCTTATGCAGTTTCTTTTGTGAGGAAAAGTTTAAGATAATAATATATTGTCGTACGTGCAATAAGGACCATATCTGAGCTTTTGCCATATATGGGTTTACAGTCCCCTTGATTACGTTAAGCATTTTTTGTTTTCTTTCAACATTTGTTTCTCTCCTCAAAATTTTCCATTAACTAATGAGTAGTTTTGTTGCTTTTTCATTGAATTGAGGTGTACATGATTGTCATCTATAATTAGCTGGTATGATTAAATATTGATATTGTTGCTCTTCCATTTTATTGGATAAGAAATTGATCGGAAGGAAGCTCGGATAAGTGCAATGCGCTCTGCAATATTAGAAACATTTCCTGAACCAAATCGGCGCTTATTACAGAGGTAATCTCTGCAATTCCCACTTACACAATACATTTAACCCTATTTCCCTGGTTCCATAATGTTAACTTTTTGTGCATCCTCTTAATATATAGTTATGTTTCTCTATTAAGTTTTCCATTGGATGATCCTTTTATTTCCTAAATTTACTAAAATATAAAAGAAGAGGACACTGAAAACAGTGCAGCAAGGGGATGATATACTTTGGGGAGAATATTGAGAGCATGTGGCTTGACTGATATTTTTCGTGCAGTTTAGAACCATTATTTGGTATTTTCTTATCAGTTTCAGCTTTTAGGATCAGTGGTTATTGGAAATGGCATTGAACCCTATTTCATTGAGATGTTTTGTCTCCAAATTTGTTAATACTCCCCATTTTATCAATTAGATTATAGTGTAGAGCAAGTTAATGCTTGCATCAACATGTGAAATTCGTTAATACTGTTTTGGTCATGCACATGAGAGGACTTGTTAGAGAGAAATGCTACCATGGGGCTTTTTCTATCACCTTAAACTGTTGGGATTACTCATCATCCAGTAGGAGAAGAATCTCTTGTTGGCTGGTATCATTAGCTGTTAGTGATAAATAAGATGGTGGTCCCTTACATATCAACCTAGCGTCTATTGATTATTCAAATGATATGAAAGACTGTTTGACCAAGTGTTTTGTGTTCAAATCTACCAATTATACTGATTGTATTATATGTAATGTATGTGGCTGGGTTGTCTTTGATACAAATGCTTTGAACATGAGGAGGAGCGTTAAAGTGTAGATATTGTTCTAGTGGTCTTAGCTGGTAGTTTAAGCTCTTAGTTTTGGTGGCTACTCAACAGTAATTTGATTGTGTTTGAAATATGCCTTTTCGTGAGTAAAAGATGCTTAAAATTTTTGTGGTGAGTGGGTGTTTATGCTTCATATTCATGCTTAAATCTAATATGTAATATTGTTTCATATGTTGCAGAATTTTGAAGATGATGCATACAATTTCATCTCATGCCCATGAAAATCGAATGACTCCATCTGCTGTTGCAGCCTGCATGGCACCGTTACTCTTACGTCCTTTGTTGGCTGGTGAATGTGAGTTTGAGGATGACTTCGATGCCAATGGTGATAACTCTGCTCAGCTTCTTGCTGCTGCGAATGCTGCTAATAATGCTCAAGCCATAATTACAACTCTTTTGGAGGAGTATGAGAATGTTTTTGATGTAAGATACTTTTTTTTAAGTTGATAAATAACTGTTTTTGTATTTGATAATGCAATATTCAATAGGTTATTGCATGAATTAATGATTTTAGCATTATTAACCAAGTTTTTGATTTTGAGTATTCCATATAGTGTGAGTATTCTGCTTGTTATTTCAGGATGAAAGTCTTCACAGATGCTCTATTTCAGCTGATTCTCGGGTTGACAATAGCTGTAGTGAAGATTCATCTGACAATGAAAATCTGTATAAGAAGGATAATGGCTATCATGATGCTGAAAATGAAGTTGATCCAGAAACTGATGATGATCGTGAGCATGCACTCAGTGGGAAGTCAAGTGAGAGCAGTGGTTATGCTGACAGTGATCTTTGTGACTCTAAGGTCCCTTATGCCCTCTACACATATAATATTTCACATTTATTTTTCCTATGCAGTAAATCTGTAATTGGAGGGAGTTACAAATTGCTTATAGTACTTTTCTTTATATTCAGTTGTCTTGCATTTGCATTAGTGTTCATTGCTTCTCATGTTGATGATTTCGATTGGGTTAAAAAATCCTTATTGATTAAATCTTAGTTTTGTTATGGCTTTGTATGTGTTGAATGTCTTATCATTAGCCACTCTTTGGATTTTTTTTCATGTGCAACTTTTGCTATTCTTTTACTTATCTCTATGAAGGTGGCCTTGTACACCTGTTTGACTATTCCATGAATACTTTTAAGTTTTGAGTTGACTTACGTTATGGTTGTTTCCTAGAACACTCCTTAATATATTCTTCTACTTCATTTATCGAGCCTGTTATTCTGTTGGGCCTGCATGTGTGAGATGTTAAGAAATTGCCAATAAGCTAAATCTTGGACTTGATGAGGCTATATATTCTTGTAGGGTCCTTCTGGTTACTAATTTTATTTTTAGGTTGGTTTCTTTTTCGTATTGTAAAATAATTATCTTTTAACTTTCAAACCACCTCTCATTTCAAAAGAGTGTTCATCTAAAACTGACAATCATGATTTCGCTTAAATGAACAAAATAGTTAGCCCGTTTATTTACAAATGATTAAATTAAGGTGGAAACTTGTGTTAAATATTAAAATATTCTGAAATGAAGCCTAGGCATCTTTGATTCATTGAAGTATTGAATTTCATAGCTAAGCTTTGTCCTGTAACATTGATGTGTTTCTGAAAGAAAGTATTGGACATGTTGAGATCAGACAATCACAAGTTTTGTTATTTTCTGCTTGTTGGCTGTTTAAAGGTAATGGGAGAGTCAAGTATGCTTCTCTTTTTTCCCTCTCTCGGGTGTCAGTGTGACCCTCACAACCATCTGTACTGATATGTTAAATTGTTGAATGCTTTTTATCTTATGCTAATTATAAAACTGGGTTTAGAGTGACAGAGATGTGGAACTTATTACATTTTATGCTGATTTCTTATAAATTTGTTTGCATTATTTCAGTTCATTTAAAAAATTACAAATAAGTAACAGTCATTTGACTTGACATCTACAATCATTTTGTGGATATACAGGCTTTTGGGGGTGATGATTCAGATGCTGGACCCCCTAGAGATAATAACCCTCCAGTCAAGAGCCCAAATCTGCCTGTTGTAGATCCTGTACAAATTGGAGATCCTGGTGTTCAGGTGATGGAGCAACAAGGTAAACAGATGGAAGGAAATGAAAATCCAATGCCTGAGACAGAGGCTTCAAGTGTTTTGCCTGCTGGGGAATCTTACCGCTCAATGGGGGAGATCCTGTCGTCAATGGATCCTGGGCACCCTCTATCTGTGTCTGCACTTGAATCATTTGCTGAGAAGCCAGTTGGTAAAGTTTCAAGCTCCCATCTCAGTGCAAAGAGATCTACATTCTGGGGAAGAAAGAATGTGAGTTGTCATACATTTAGAGATTTAGATTTTTATTTTTTCCTTTTCTGCAGTATTTATAGGTCTAACATCCCTTGTTAAGGAACTTCCTGCTGCAAACTCTTTCTTAACAATTGATTTAGCAAAAGCTTCATTTAATCTTTTTTTGGTTGTTTCACCTTTTATTTGCTGCGTATTTAGACATTTGTGTAGCTTTCATTTATTTTTTTTAACATCAGCCTTAATTGACTTTGTTTTTAGGTTGTGTCAAGTTCATGCTCTTCTTGGTATCCCCTTACTCCCTTCAAGCTTGAACTTGCAATATTTATCCCTTCCTAATGGGAAAAGTGCTGGTTTTTTTATATGGATGAAATGTTTTATCTTTAGATCTTATGAAATATATTCACTATATACAACATCACGGTCTTGTAGTCAACTTGAAGGTGGTTATGGGGGATTTCTGTCATCTACTATTATAATGACCCACACATGCTGTATCTGGTTAAAATAAAAAATTTTGTGCCATGGCATCATGCACACTTAAATTCTTTAGTTATTTTTCTTGGGTGGCTATACATGTATGTGCTAAGATAAAAATTGAATAGTGTAGTACTGTTTCTTCTGTTTGGATTCTTTATTGCAAATATTAGGTATTTGATGATCTTAATCGACTTTTATACAGGCCAGAAAGACACCTTCAGTGGAATCTGTTGATTCATCTGGGGAAGAAGAGTAAGATACTCATCTTATGCTTATGATCTTTCCTTTGCAAAAATTTTATGGTCTTTGATAGCATTAGTGCATGTACTTTGGCTCAGAAAATCTCATAAATCCATGTTTATCCTAGATGCTTCTTTAGTAATACTCGCAAATAAGTTAAGGTTATAGAATCCATCATAAAACTAAATCCTTTTGATATTAACTTTGTAATGTTTTTTACCTGGCTCATATGAATATTTTACACTTAATTTTTAATTGAGAGAATTTTTGTAAGATGCTGATTAGTTTAATTGGTAAATGCATTGCTTTGGATGGTTTAGTAGCTAAGCACTTCATAAATGGTAATTTGGGGGATTTTTTTCTTTTATTGGGATTGAATTGATTAATGGGCGTTATTATTATTGTTGTTGTTATTTGAATGAAATGTAGTTGATATGACTTGAAAAGGCATGATAATATCTTAAAAGTGCAGAGATGAGAAAAGGTGTTGGAGAAAACAACCATAATACCAAACTAAAAAATAGTAAAACAACTAAAAACAGTGAGCAAAAAATATAAGAAGGCTGAATGATTTTTCTATATTGATGTACAACTATTTCAAGAACTTAACTAGGAACAAGAAAGGCAGCTAATCTCCCTAATTAAGGAGAAATATACTATTCAACTGACTACTCTAATATAGAAGAAAATAAATAGTGATTCCTAAGATTACTAATACAGCTCATAAACTTCTAAATATAGAGCATAACAAATATGGTGCATAATCACAATTATTTACGAGATCTTTCAACAACAACCAGATGGGTGCTTTCAAAATTTGGTGACAACTTCCCATTAAGTCTACTGTGCCTGGAAAATATTTTCTTAGAGAAGTTTATTTTCAATTTAAATCCCTATATTGGAATACTTGTCAGAGAAGGAAGGTGGGTCAGACATCAGTTTGAAAGGATGTCCTTATACGGAAACCCACAAAAAAAAAAAATCCAAATTCAAATATCCTTGTCACTTGACATTGTCTGTCCTTGTTTCTTATGGTCAATTAGAAGTATGACTTTAGTGAACAAATTTTTTTCCGTTGTTCTGTTGTGGAATGAAACTGTTTTTCTTCTTGTCAATGTTGTTTTTGCAACTAATCAAATGTTAAGTCACTGGTAGCTAACACAGTAAACAAACTACATTGTTGGAATCTTTTGTTGCACAGGTTCTTATATTCTTTTTTTGTGTTAAATTCGCTCTTGTTGTAATCTAATTTATAATGACAAAAAAAATACAATGACTTGATTGTAGGGTTGCTATTCAAAGACTTGAGATCACAAAGAATGACTTGCGGCATAGGATTGCGAAGGAGGTACCCATCTTTGCCTAAATTACTCGTGCAATATTGGTGTGTTATTGCTGACAGGATTGGTCATCATCTGTGGTAGACTAGAGGAAATGCTATTTTACAAGCTAGCTTGGAGAGAAGGAAGCAAGCTTTGCATGAGCGTCGCTTGGTCCTTGAGCAAGATGTATTTCTTCCTTCCCCATTAAATATTGCATCTTTGCCATAACTTTTACTTTCTTTCATCCACACATCCACTTGCCATATGGCATTAGATTTTTTCATCCTTCTGCTTTCCCATTTTTAATTGCTTGTGCAAAGTATCTGTGGTTCGGCTTTCCTGACTAGTAAATGATTAAACAGGTCTCAAGATTGCAGGAGCAGCTTCAAGCTGAAAGAGATCTTAGAGCTGCATTAGAAGTCGGTTTGAGCATGTCTTCTGGACAATTTTCCAGTTCACGCGGCATGGACTCTAAAGTTTGTACAGATCTTAGAATATTTATATCTTTCCCATTCTGAATCTTCTTTTGCAAAAATTTTTATGACTTGAAACTGATGTGAAGACAAGGGCTGAGCTGGAGGAGATTGCTCTTGCTGAAGCGGATGTGGCTAGGTTGAAGCAGAAAGTTGCAGAACTCCATCATCAACTGAATCAGCAACGCCAGCATCACTACGGTTCTCTCTCTGATGCATGCGACCATTATCAAAATGTCCAAAACCATAGTGCTCAACAGTGAGATGCTAAATTATGATTTTGCTAAGATTTTTCTTTATGCAATGTCAAAAGTTGTAACTGCATGCAATATTCACTTGACGTCAGAAAAGGATCGTTTTTTGGAGCATTCTCTTTCTATGTCAATGAACATTTCTATTCTCTTTATGTCATAGCTATGAAAACTACGCCAATTTATTTATTTTGGTGCAAAAGCCATCAAGAGAGTTAGTTGTCTGCATCGTTATATGTTTATTATTTTTCAATAAGTGTTAACCTATGCCTCTCTGGGATTCTGAATATCCCATTTTAAATTAGTCTAGATGAAGATTGCAGAGATATTATCTCTAATTGTGGAATATGGAAACAACTGCACAGCATATATCATATTCTGGTTTAATAATATCTTTGACTAATAAAATATATTTGATGTTGGCAGGAGATTTCTTCAGCAAGATTTCGATACTACCCTGGCTTTTGTTAATCATGAAAGGAAACAAAGAACAGAGGTATGTCCTTGAATTTGTTTATCCATCAGTTTATCTATGACTCAAACCAACCTAAAAAAAAAAGAAAAGACCCACAAACAAGCCTGTCTCAGTTGATTAAAATTTATTTCCCAAATTTCAAATGGTGCTGATACGAGTCATGGTTGGTCGACACTATTCTATTTATTTCTTTTGCTTTGCATTACGTTTGTTTTTTGCTTTCTCATCTTCACCCTTTTTGTTATGTTCTCTTTTATATTTGAATTTAGTTATTGGCTATAAAGCAAGCTAACCCGAGGTTTATTAAATTGCTAATAGCAATGTTGGATTCGTGTTGCAATGAGAGGCTAGGGTAAGGGTGGACTAAGTGGTTGCATGATTTTTTAAAAAGAAAAATTTATGTTTATATAATTATCTTTCCTTGGCTTTCTTCCTGTTTTTTCTCTGTCCCTCCACAACTGCTGTTACGGAAAAACCTGAAGAATCATATTTTATTACTCTTCATCAGCTAACTGCTTGGCCTCAGACATGTGAGAGTGAACAAATCAAAGTGACAAAAGAAATGGATAATTACTGATTAAAATACTCGTGATCTAGAAACCACAAGTTATTGAGATGATGTGGTTTTCTTCCTAATATATTTCTGGTAAAGCTTTATGATGTACTGGGTTTCTTAAACTACTCTATGCTGGAACCAGGAAATAGGATCAGATCCATACTATTTCCAACCAGTTTGGACCCTTGCCTAAATTGAGACAAATATTGCAAATTTAGAATGATCTGAGAGCATCTGGGTCCTCTTTGCTTAACCCATTGTAATCATATGAACGGACAATTTTATAAACTCATTATAATGGTGAAAATTACAATTTTAAATCGAATAAATAGCAGATAATGGAATTATTGCACGCTGCACAAGTTCCTGACCAACTTGGAATTATTGTGCAGTATCTTCCATCATACATGCAATGTAATACATGGCAAGCCAGCCCTTTGTTCTAGGATCTGTTTTGCTCTTTCAATCTTTTGTTCTCGGTCATCAGCTACTCTTTTTAGTTCATCAGTTCCCCTTCTCTATCCAATCGTAATTATGATCTTCTCTTGCTGTACTGCAGGAGAATTTGTTAGGGGCAGATTGGAGGAATATTAAAGGACAAGGATTAGGAACTGGCAGCAGTGGCAGACTTCCTTCAAGGAAGCAATTTGTGGAGTCAACTAGTTTGAGTGACTCAAAAAGTACTGAGGCATCGACAACTATGTCTATGGATGAGCTTGGTGGTTTTGATTCTGCATCTGGTCCTTCCACTTCAAGAGCAATAGAGGTAAGCTTGATGCTCATCAATGGTTTCTGCCACATCCTTTTTGGGTCTTTTGATATAGTTTCTTGACTTGGAAAATTCTGTATTCACACAGTTACATTTAGGGACTTGAAACCTGATTTCTCATTTATATTCCTGAAAACTTACTGCATTTTCTTGCTCTGTAATTTCGTAATTGATTCTTGTAACGCCATATGATTTATTGCCAATTTTACTCCCAGACTCTGGATTATGCAAGACATCCATCCGCTGCTTCTTCTGCTTTGGTGGAATTAACCACTCGAATTGATTTCTTCAAAGAAAGACGATCTCAGCTAATGGAACAGCTTCACAACCTTGATTTAAACTATGGCACTACATCCTCACAAGATTTCATCTACAGACCATCATCTCCACCATGGAGCTAACTGGAAGATGATGCTCATCAAACGAGCCGAGATTAAGACTGTTGTCTGTCTTCTTGTTGTACATCCTTCAATATTACATATAGGTATATCTCTAAATAGTCTTGTTTAATATTCTTCTTTTTCTTTTTTCGTTTAAATTTCACATTCTTAGTGAGAATGTGATTGGATTACTAACAATGACATGTTTTTGAGCCCTCCCTCTTTCTGTAATTTTTGCCCCAAATATTTTAAAGGAAACAAATGGCTGTTTTGTGTCAATAATAGGTGGAGATATTTACAGAACAAAAGCTTTTGAAGATTTGAGATACCTTTCTTGTATGTAACATTTCATGCGGCTGCATATATTTTTTCAATAATTGTTGTATGCAGAGGGTATGGATTGATCGAATCTAGAGAGTACTTGAAGATGATTTCTGCATTTTGAGTGTATTTGCTTGCATTCTGCTTTCAAATTAAATGTTTTTTGGACCTTAAGGATTGCATCATGCTCACACAACTTAAAAAGAAAATTATGTTTAATTTGTATTTGTGTCTAGCATGAGATGAATTTAGGTGTTTGATAAATTAAAAGTAATTGTAATAATTATAATTCCTACAAACAAATACACGTTATTAAACATGCCTAGTTTTTTCCTTGTTCCTTGTCCTTTGGACCACGTATCACTTGGTTTATAAATTGTATAGAATGAATTCAAGGGTAATTTTGTATCGTTTATTCTCATTGTCAAGTTAATTTGTGGATAATTATCGTTTTAACAAAATGGTGAATCCTTTCTGACGACAATATAAGATAGGTGTTCTAGTTTATCTACGTAAATGACAAAAGTAATCTACAACGAAAAGATTATGATTTTTATGAATTAAAGAAAAAATCTTATCACAAATGTAATTGAGTGATGTTGTGGATATAATTTTTTAAATAAATTTTTATTAAAAAAATTAAAACATATTGATATTGTTATGATTTATATAATTTATTATTAGTAATTATTGATTAATAAAAATAAAAATAATATAATTACTAATAATAAATAATATAAATTATAAAATTACTAATTTTATAAAAAATAATTATGTCTCTAGCATTGTTTATAATGTTAATTTGTATATAAAAATTGATTAAAAAAATTATGTTTTTATCATTATTTAATATAATTTTAATACTATTTAATAGTGTTAATTTATATACAAAATTTTATATCAAAAATTTGTTGTAAAAAACATGTTTAACATAACATTATTAGTTAAATCGAGATGGTGACATATCAATGTGATAATTTCAAAAAGAATATGAATATATTGCCAATGGCTGTAAGCCAATTCTAATTTTCAAGTTCATGCCGGGTCCCGTACGTAAACCCCGAATATCCTTTCTCGATCCCCCGAATCCACACGATTAAGATTTTCGCGAGAATAATCTCTGTCATCTCTCCTTTTCTTCAATTCTCCACTTATTGCAGTTCGGGAATTTAATCGATGAAACAGTGAGGGTAAGCTTTCTTATTTCCTAATTAGTTCTTCTAATTCTACCAATTACCTACTTTAATATTAAATCATGCCTTTTTCATGATGTTGAATTTCTGTTACAATTGGGTTTGTTTGGTTGCTGAGAAAGTAGAGGAAAAAGCTACAATAAAACTTTACATTAAGATTTTATCCTTTTGTTCTTTTATATTATTGTGTTCAAGCAATTCTCCTTGATATTTATATGTTTCTCGTAATGTGATATTGCCAGGAGGTCAGATTATTGCACGTTGTTGCTGCACCTAGGGTTAGAATTTGTATTTTAATTGGATTTCATATTTATGTGGTCATTTTTTTTAAAGAATCCTAAGTTAGCGTTAATTTTTTCATCGTTTTGTGATTTGAATGATGAAATTCTCAGGTTGTTGATCATATATTCATTAGCGTTTCAGTGAATTATAACATATTGCGGTCCATTGCTCTCATTTCTTTATTTACTGTTTTTCGGGGTTGAACAGAGCTATAACCTATGTGACAGGCCAGAAATTCTAGTTTTTTTTCTTTTTTCTTTTTTCTTGTTTACAAAAAAACTAAACCCAATCCCTATGTCACTCTGAGAAATTTTGCCAATTGAGCGACTAGAGAACCTTATTAACTTGTTATATTTACCCCTTGGACAATGGATCTGCGTTGCTTCCGCTAATGTGTCTATTTTTTTTTTTTATATATCAATGACAGATTTACCAAATAAATGATTGCCATCGTGGCTAAACTCTGTAACATGGGAACATCTTGCCTGTATTGAGAGTGAACTTTCAGTTTCTTAGTATTCAATGGTTTGATGTCTGATCAGAGAGCAAGTTGGGAGCAACCCTTAAATCCGCTACTGTTATCATGGAAGAATCAAATCAAGATGGACGTTTTGATATCAAGTTGTGGGGATGGTCCCTTCTTTCAATTGTACCTTGGGCTATCAATACCAAAGATAAGATTCGAGGGCCAACAACTATAAACAAAGAGTTGAAGAAGCATGCAAGTACTCGTGAGTTTGTTAAGCCTGGTAACCCAGTACGATTTAGACCATATGTATCAAAGGTTCCATGGCATAAAGGTGCAAGAGCATTCCTTTCTCAGCTGTTTCCTCGTTATGGGCACTATTGTGGGCCCAATTGGTCCAGTGGCAAAAACAGTGGGTCTCCTGTTTGGGATATGAGGCCAATTGACTGGTTGGATTATTGCTGTTATTGCCATGATATCGGTTATGACACTCATGATCAGGCCGAGTTGCTGAGAGCTGACTTAGCTTTCCTGGAGTGCTTAGAGAGGCCACACATGAGTATAAAAGGAGATGCCCATGTTGCTCTTCTTTATAGAACAATGTGCATCACAGGTATGCCTACCTACTCCATTGATCTTTATTATGATATACGTTTTTGTTCTTTAAAACTGGGTTTGAGATTCTGTTCTTATGGCGCTGATGTTGGGTTATTTGTTCTAATTGTCATTCCTTACAGGTCTCAAGAATATATTGATACCATATAGACAACATCTTGTGAAACTGCAGTCTGGGAAACCTTTAATTAATTTTGGATGGCTATCCAATTTTAACTGGAGGAGGATAAATCTTCAGAAAACATGAAAATAAGTCTTGAAATCTTAGAACTAGCTCGCAACAAAATGTCACAGGACTCAGGTATGCAATAGGAGCAGATAGAATAGTATTGTTATGGATTTTTCAATTACCTTATTCTGTCCTGAATCTAATCAGTCTTTCTTTCCCCTTATTATCCTCTCCAAAAAGGAAATGATGTAAATAACTGACTTGACATCGTTATTTCTTTGTAATTGCCATATTGTGAATTACAAATCGATGTCTGCTTATAGATTTTGCGAATCTAGTTTAGCATATCAGATGTTTTCTGTTTGTAAGCTAAACTGGAATGTTGCAGTTCTATTGAAATCCTTCCCTATTTAAAGGTTGGGCATATAAATAGGTTAAGTTGTATTTTTCTTTAAATCACATCACGTCATATATGAATAGTAGTATTGAATATTTTTTTTTAATTATTATTATTATATAATTTTATTTTGTTCTTCTAATCAGACTGTATCACTTAATTTTCTTTTATTATATTATGTCATATTAATTTTTTTATCATATCACTTCACATTAATTTAAATTAATTATATATGTAATGATGCTTTATATTTAACAGTCAAATACGGTATGTCATTAACTCTTTATTTATAATGTAGAGAGGCTTTTGACAAAATAAGTCATTATATTTCTATTTTATATAATCTTTTTAATACTAAAAATATTTGTTAGAAGAAAAGAAAATTAATAATGAATAAAAAATTTTTTTTTTTCTGTTTTTTGGTATAATACTGTTATCACCTTTCTGTATTTTTAGAAATTAATTGATACTCTTTATTTTTCAATTTTATCTTTAAAAAATTAGGTTTAAACCCAAACTACGGATAAAATTGATAAATAGAGGAATGCAGAGTAATTTTAAAAAAAAAGGAGGAGTAATAGTGTATTAATTTAAAAAAAAAATAAATCTTATTTCTTGGTATAATATTTTATTATTCTTTACTTTTTTTAAAAATTATTCTATACTTTTTTATTTTTTAGTTTTATTCTTAAAAAAGTTAAAATTAAACTAAATTAAAAATTATAATTTATAAGAATAAAACTGAACAAAAATAGAAGGTATTATATGATTTTTGAAAAACTAAGGTATTATATGATTTTTGAAAAACTAAGGAGGTATTAGAATATTAACTAAAGAAATTGGAGAAAAACGCTTGGTTACCCCGTAATCATTGGATCTGTTTTTAATAATTTACATGTGCTTATATCAAATACTATAGATAGATAGATAGATAGAGAGAGAGAGAGAGAGAGAGAGAGAGAGAGAGACACACACACACACACACATGGCTCCTTTAACTTAAATTTTTTTTTTTTAAATTGATATATAAATTTTAATATTTGTTTATGTTATATAATAATTGAGATTTAAAATGAAAGAGTAATTTGAATTTTATAAAACAATGGATGAAACATTTAATTAATTT
>JAVXUL010000008.1:289137-302483 GCA_035590515.1 Trichilia minutiflora | reverse complement strand
TTTAATCTCGCATACATAGAGTCCAACCATCGTAAATTAACCTCATTACAACCACAAAAGTACTCGTCTAGTAATTGGTCACTTTTACCTTCAAAAGCGAGATAAGACCTAAAAGATAGACCTATGATGAGGCCAAACTCTTGTCGGGAGAATCGTATGTGGACTTTTCCAAATGCAAACCACATCTCTTCTTTAGTGGTGTCTGTCACAAGCTTATAAAGAACATGATAGATTAGTTTGTCCTAGAATTGAACATAACTCAAATCTAGAAAGTACCCTAGATAAGAACGCATGAATAATATTTTCTGTCTTTTAGTTAGCTTGTCTCAAATCTCACCCACAACCTTCATCTGTGACACCGTAGTAACTACAATAGGAAAGTGGTCAGATATGGGTATCTTTAAGTCTCTACTAGCCATTGTCAACCTAATTAATACACAATATAGTAAGTACAAAAAACAAACTTTCAAATTCATCAATTTCAATAGAAAATTTCAAACATAATTTATTTTAAATACGTTCTAATATTCTAAACAGAACTCACTTTTGAGCACAATATCTAGTTTTACTTTTGAACATATTTAAAAGTTAACTTTTGAATGTGTTCAAACCAACACTTTTGAACACGTTTGAAAGTTAACTGTCGAACACGCACAAACACTTTCAAACATAGCATACATATACACTTTTGAACACATTATAAGCTTACATTTTCAAATATGTTATAAACCTACACTCTCAAACAAGTTGTTAACCTACACTTTTGAAATATTACCAAAATAATAGACTTTTGAGCACAGTATTATATGACACTTTCGAGTACATGCAAAACACTACATTTTGAGTTCAAATTCAGTCTTATGAAATCGTCAACGACTCAATTCAGTTCAAAATACAGAAGTAAACTATACACTAGTAACTCAATCTATAACCTATAATAACCTAGGTTTTTGAATTCTACAATTCAAAATTTAAAAATTAACGTCAAAATAATGAAACTCTCGGGATTTGTAGATATTCAGGCCATTGAACATCCAGTTGAAGCAATCTAAAGGTGGTTTTGTAATCATCAAGCAAAAATCAAGTGAGTTCGTACTTTGGCTTAGTGAGACATTGAGTTCGAAGCACAGTTTAAAAACTAATAAAAGAGAGGGAAGTTTTTTTCACTTGTATTTTTAATTTCAGGGGTAAAATTGTTAAAAATTAAAGTAAGTGGTTAAATTGGTGTAGGATTTTAGAAGTTGATCATTTTGGTAAAAATAATAAAAAAGGGGCCATTTTAGTACTTTTCCCTAATTCTCGTGAGATTGATTGTTTGCAGGTTTAGAGCTGTCAAAGTTGAGAAATTTGGAAATCTTTGATTTTAGCTCTAAATCATTTAACAATAGCATCTTGTCATCTATAAATGGTCTTTCTTTGTTAAAAATATTATTTTAACCCAGTTATAAATTGAAAAGAATTATTCATTAGAAAGATAAGTTCTATCTCTTCTCCCATCTTTGTGGATTTTTTGTTGAGGTGGATTTGATAAAAAAAAGTTCCAAAACTCAAGAATGCCTTTCGTGTTTCTTTTCCTTTTTTGTTTTTTATAAATTATATATGGTATTATGAATTCTATTTAAGAACAAACTTAGAAATAACGTTAACGATTTGTTTATATTTTGATTTGAAGAGTCAAATTTTACCTCAAAATCTTGTTCAATAATTTTACCTTTATCTTTTAAATACATGTTGAACAATTTGTAGGTTTTGAAAGATTCACATCTTTAGATCTATCATTTAATCAGCCGAGAGAACTAAATCGTATAAATGGTAAGGCGACATCAAAGAACTTCATATTTTTATTTCAACTGCTAACTAACTTAATTAGTTATTAATTTGCAAGTTTGAGTAAACTGGAGTCTCTTGATTTTTGGTAACATGTTAAACCTTAGCATCTAATCTGCTATAAATGTTCTTTCATCATTACGAACTTTTCATTTATCAGAAATACAATGACTTTTAACTAAAAGAATTAAATGACTTAATTAAGATTTTAATTTGTGATAGATTTGGATAGAAATTGATAGTTGTTTAATACAAACCAGAAGTTTTAGTTTGATTAATTGAATCAATAGCAGAAAACAAAAACATAGGAGAAATTCTAAAACTGTAAAACAGAGAGAAAATAATTATGTGGTTCATCTTATCCAATAACCATGGGAGAAGTTTTAGTATTCAACCCCCCAGGGTGGTCTAGCGGTGGGGGATGAATATGTGAGGGTTTCGTGTCTCAGGTTTGATTCTCATCACATGATTCTCTTTATTGAAGTGTTAAGAGGTCGGGTCGGATCAAATTAGGAGTTTTATCTTATACTTAGTACCACTGTGTGTGGTCCCTATGCACGCATTATGTCGTTTAGGACAGTTGTTAGATGATTTGTATGGTCCTGCCCTTAAGAGAGATTGCGTGCCAAGGGGCCGGGTCAAGTCAAGGATTTATCATGTACTTGGTACTAATGCATGTAATTCCTGTGCATGCACCATGTGATTTAGGACGGTTGTCAGGTGATCTATGTAGTTCACCCTAAAGGATTGCACCGATCTCGTGTACGGCTGGACGCCTCGGTAATAATTAGACGTAGGAAATTCACTTATATATATATATAAAAATTTAGTATTCAATAACCATGAAAAGATACATTGAAATTTTGAATGTTAATACATTTAATTTATTTAATAAAATAAACGCAATTAATGTCTCTTAATCAATAGTTATTTCTTATTTTTAGAAAATAAATTAATATTTCTTTTTTTAAATTCTTAAGAGATTACAGAGGTTTGAAGAAGTTGAATAATCTTATTCTAGATTGAATTGGAGTTGAAGACAAAAATGCTTTGCTGCAGTCAATAGGATCCTTATTCTCTTCCCAGAAGATACTTGGCCTTAGGTCTAAGAATTCAACAGAAGCAACGTTTCCTCAAGGTTAGTTCATCAAAGAAATGGTATGAGAATTTAGTTATGAGAATATTTTATTAATTTTTAATGATGGAAACGAGATATCAAACTAATAATATTATTTATATTGAAATTATGGTTTTTTTTGTAGATTTATTAAATTTATTTAAGCAACAAACAAAAACGCTTTTCTTTGGATAAAATATTTAAAGATTTTGGAACTAAAACAATGAGAGATTGAAAAAGCAGGGGATGTTTTGTGCAGAGATATTGAGTAAAAGTTTAGATCAAAAACAGAAGAAAATGAATCAAAATCGGAGAAAATTTTATAAAATTGAGAAAATCAACTCTAATATTTACATCCAAATCAAAGGAGCTAATTCTATTTTTATTATTTACTTAATTATATCAGTATATTCTTATAATTAACTCAATGTAATAAAAAAAATCATATTATATTATATTACATAATTAATCTTTAATTAAAACATTAATGTTCCCTTAAATTCGACATGTCACATTCTTATTTTTCAACCTACCACATTTACTAGCAGTTGTGGGTCATGGACAGAACATGATGAAATTGTGTTGTTTTGCCTCTTTTTATTTATTTTAAATTTATTTTCATTTTTTAATGAATGGACCACGAATATATAATCAGATATTCTTCTTCTTTCTAACATCATCATTAGGTGTCTACTAAATATTTGTTATTATTTTTGGAGGAAACATCTCTCAAATTTCTGAAGGAATGGACTGCAAAAATGCCGTGTAGTGAATCGTGTAAGAGATGGGATGAATTCAGGAAGCTTGAATTGAAATATTGAGGCATGGATTTAGGTAGGAAAGCCCTAATAACATTATTAGCCACTATATATATTAAGACAATTAATAATCAGATGAAAAAAGAAGATATAACATGAAGCATTTAGGCAATAGAATGACAAGATTTCTACTATTATGATAATGAACCAGCCATTGATCATATGATATAAAATGTCTAGAGAGATTTCAGCTTGTAATCATAGCTAGTTAATAGAGAATTCAGCTTGTATCTCAATTAATGAATGACATCTCCTCTGAACAATTTCCAAGATTATGATCACAGAATTCAAATTTCTTCTGCAACTTTTTTTGGAATTTGAAATAGAAAATTTTGGTTAACTAGTGATAGAAATTTAAAATCATTAAATTATTTTCTCTTTCATAAAGGAATGAAAAAAGATTTAATTAAAAATAGAAATTAAGAGAGAAAGTCACCTAATAATAATTAAACATGATGATATGAAACTTACAATTGCAAAAATATTGTCAATATGAAAATATAAAAAAAATTTAATAAGCCAAAAATTTAAGACTTTAAGCTCAAGTAGGGTATGAATTTTAATTTAAATAAATATCTACAGTAGGAGACCTGATATAAAAGAGGAAAATTACTCTCTAATGGGTCATATGAATATATGAAAAAGAGAGAACAGGGGGAAAATGGACGAAATGAAATGAAAATAAATTAAAAAGAGAGAAAACTATATGAAATTGTTCAGAAAATGAGATCAATAAATAAAGAAGAAAAAAATTTATAAAATTTGGATCCATAGATAAGATTAGAGTTAATAATTCTGATTAGAAAATGGTTAAGTCGTTGCAATGCCCCTGAAAAATTATTCCAAACACTCATTTGGTACGTAATTCCTAAGTGTGAAATGTATCATGACTAAATGACGCAAAAAGATGTAACTAATAACAGAAATTAGGAGAGAAAGTCATGATTATTTGATTTAAAAAGACAACTAAAATTGCAGAGATTATGCTAATAGGAGGATATGGAAAAAGAAATTAATGGGATAAAATTTAAGATTTCAAATGCACGCTATTGACCAAAACAAACATGACAGTAAGCCAAAAAGGAAAATTGCAATTGAGAATTAATAAGAAAAGGAAATCAATGGGACCAAAATTTAAGAATTTGAATCCCAGTCCGTTTGGGCTATATTGCAATGAATTTCTATCTTGAATTAGTTGTTGCTTAATTGGTCATGACTCGTTTGTCACAGACTTTGACCAAATCGTAAACCATTTGTTACGTAATTGTAAAATGTATCGGGGGTATTTCCAAATCAGTAATAAACATATTATATAATGACGAAATGTAAATATAAGTCCATTCTCAAGTGAGCGAGGAAATTTTAGCAAATTAGAAATTTTGTTATAATGAGTTGCAGAGAAGATTAGGGCTAAAATTTTTAACAATTCAGAAATTTTGAATATTTTACAATAGTAAATTAATGGATATACAAATCTTATTTAGTTAGACAAGAAATCTAATTAATAATATATAGCAGTGCTTCCCAGGCAAGATGACAAATTCAAACTTTTGCGACATCGAAAGTGAATTGACTTCTAACTAATTAAAATGATTGATTTGCTGATAAATTCACACCTTTGCGACATCGAAAGTGAATTGACTTCTAACTAATTAAAATGATTGATTTGCTTTTCTTTTCAGAGGACAACAATTTAACGCATAAATTAGAGAAAACACACAAATCAATTTGAAAACTGGGCTATAAATAGCCTACAATAGATCCATTTGTTGTCATCATAAGTCGTAGAGAGATAATATACTATTAATAGATTCCTTAAAGATGATGGTTTCAAAATTGATCTTGTTGATGTTTGTTTTCCTTTTAAATTATTGTTGCAGTGAGGGATGCTGGGAGCAAGAGAGATTAGCTCTCATCAAAATTAAACAGGTCTTCAATTATCCTTACGGACTTCAAAACTGGGTGGAGGGAGAAGAGAAATCAGATTGTTGTCTGTGGGATTCAGTTAACTGCAACATCAACACGGGCAGAGTGAACGCACTTTATCTTGATGGTACACAGAAGAAATTGGGAGAGTGGTATCTGAATGCTTCTTTGTTCACTCCTTTCCAAGAGCTAGAATTACTTGACTTAGAAGGGAACTATATAGCTGGTTGTATTGAAAACGAAGGTGATTTACTTTTCTCCCCATAATTTCAACATTTTCCAGATGGCATTTTAAGGCAAATATCTCTGATTTCCCTTCATATCATATGCAGCCTACATACAATCACTAATGATTCTGACATTATTCCAGAAAAGGTTTAATCAAATGAATTTTAAAAAATAACAATTAAAATATCATTCTTAGTAATCTTGATCTAAATTATATATTCTAGTTAAGAATTATTATCATTGACTAATCTTGTTGATTTTTTGTAGGTTTTGAGAGGCTATCAAAATTAAGCAACTTGAAGGGTCTCTTTCTAGGCTCTAACTTTTTCAACAATAGTATCTTATCATCTCTCAACCGTCTTTCATCATTAAGACATTTAGGTTTGTTTTCTAATCAATTAAAAGGAACCATTGACGTTACAGGTAAGTTTGATCTCTTCCCCATCTTTCAACTTGTAGATAATGAAATGATATTCTAATTAATATAAATTTAATTGGAGGAATTTGATCTTTGCTTCAATAATATTCAAGGCTTCCAAACAGATTATTCTTTAATAGAGATTCGGAGTAATGTGGGGCTATTTGATGTGCAATATGTCTGAAAATAGTTTTAAAATATAATATATGATTTTATCTGATTTTGATTTCACTCACATCACTGTTAAGTAGGTATAAAATTTAAGAATAACTATGAATTTAATAATTTATCTATTTATATATAACTATATCTATTTACATCTATTCCTATTATATATACAAAAAAATTATTTACATTTAATAATTTTATCTTGATCTTTATCTTTTACATTTTTGGTGAATAATGTTTGAAAGTTATAATAAAGTATTTCCTCTTTCTTCTCTCTCTTTTACAAGTACTGGAGTAAAATTGAAGAGAAATTTTCTCTTTCAATGATATTTGCTTAATTTAGACACAAAGTCTTATATTTTCTGTTGAATTTTTAATTAATGTTATTTAAATTCTTTGCAGAATTATATCCCTTAAACAAGTTAGAGACTTTGCACGTGAGTTACAATGCGATTGATAAATTTGTTGTTTCTAAAGGTAACTAATGAAAACAAAAATTCATTATATTTGACAAATTACATTTTCTCTTTCATTCATACCAGTTATGATATTTTAAATATAAAAAATTAAAAAATATAAATATATATATTTTTTTAGAATATTAAGTATCTAATTAGTATAGTTTTTTAAGTGAAATTTTTTTTGAAATAAAGCTAACTTTTATAAGTAGAATGTAACGACCTAAAACTGAGTCTAAATTTTTTGCATATGTATATATATTTAGTATAAAGCCTAATTCATTTTATGTTGTTATTTATTTAGTTTTTTTATTATATTCAATTCCTCATGTACCGAAAATCTAAGCGTAGTAATTTTGAAAATTTGAAGAATTTCATATGCCCTTGAAATCAGGGAATATTGGATCTACATATGACATTTTTCAAACTTTTACAGTGGAGTTGCTAGAGAGAGACGCGCGAGATAATTAATATTTCTTACTCATTGTTAAAACTTCAAATTCATTTTATATCATTGATTTTATTTATTGTTTTTAATTTTCAAGGGGTAATGATGTAATTATAATTTGTACTTCGAGTGGATCTACATTGCATATGACATTTTTCAAACTTGTAAGAGGGATGTAGCATATTTACATGGAATTGATCCTGATCAACTTTAGAATTATTAAATACATATATTGATTAACCTCAAGAATTGGATTTTGGCATGTCTACATCAAGTGAACTTTTAGTTTTCAGATTTTAAAAGATGGAAGAACTTCATATTTATTCTAATTACTACATTTGATTTCTGATTTAGTTATTAATTTTCAAATATGAGTAAATTGGTAAATCTTATTTTCTATAGGTGGTCTTTCATCACTACGAACATTACTTCTATCAGAAAATGGATTTAATGGAACTTTTGATTTTGGAGGTAAGCAAAACATGACTTGACTGTAAAAGAGTAATATTAATTTACTTTGTCATTTAACTTTATTGTAGATAAAATTTCTCAACTTTTCTTGTGAGTGTTAATTAACTCTGTTTTTAATTTCAACTCTTTGCAGAAATAGATTCTTTGAGCAACTTAGAGGAGTTGGACTTCAGCAATAATAGGATTGATAAATTTGTGGTTCCCAAAGGTAAAACAAAATTTTTAAAATAAAATAAAAATATTTCAGACAATTTAATCCTTTAAAAAAGCTAAACAAGTATTATTATTAAAATTTAAATTTAGATTTTTTTAAAATGAAAATAGAATAAAATTTTTAATTATTTAAAAGACTTTTTTAATACAACCAATTTATACAAAAAGATTTTTATAATATTTTGGATATTAAACAACAATTATCAGTAGAAAAGTCAAGTGAAAGGAGCATTGAAGTTGCCTAAATTCTCACAAAAAGTTATGCCTACACTCGTGGTTTGATGAAAATTAAATAAAAAACAACACTAAGTGCAGAAACAGAGTATTTCCTCTTTTTTTATCTGTTCCACTGTTTTCATAATTAGTAAGGTGCAATTTAATGGCAATTTTCTTTAATTTCCCTTTTAGAATGGAGTGTACAGGAATGGGTTTATGTGATAAAAAGTTCTTAAAACTCTTTCATCTTAGAAGTCAACTATCTGCAAAGGTTTTAAAAATATTTAAAAATTTAAATGTTTCTCATGAATTTAATTCATTTACATTTTAGAAAAAGAGTTAGGAGAGTTAAAATATACCTTTACTTTTATCCTTATCTAATGGAACTTTTGATATTTGAGGTAAGCAAAAACATGACTTGATTTTAACAGAGTAACATTAATTTACTTTATCATTTAATTTTGTTGTAGATAAAATTTCTCAATTTTTCTTGTGAGTATCAATGAACTCTGTTTTCAATTTCAACTCTTTGCAGAAATAGATTCTTTGAGCAATTTAGAGCATTTGGACTTGAGCAACAATAGGATCGACAAATTTGTGATTCCCAAAGGTAAAGCAAAATTTTTAAAATAAAATAAAAATATTTTAGACAATTTAATATTTTAAAAAAGCTAAACAACTATTATTATTAAAATTTATATTTATATTTTTTTAAAATGAAAATAGAATAATTAAAATTATTTAAAAGACTTTTTTTTAATAACAACTAAATTACACAAAAAGATTTTTAAAATATTTTTGACAGTAAAAAACAATTATCAGTAGACAAGTCAAATACAAGGAGCATTGAAGTTGCCTGAATTCTCACAAAAAAATTATGCTTACACTCGTGGTTTGATGAAAATCAAATAAAAAAATAACATTAAATATAGAAACAGAGTATTTTCTTCTTTTTTTTCCTTTGTTCCACTCTTTTTTAAAATTAGTAAGGTGGAATTTAATGACAATTATTCTTCAATTCCCCTTTTAGAATGGAGCGTATAGGAATGTTTTTATGAGATAAAAAGTTCTTAAAACTCTTTCATCTCAAAAGTCAATTATCTGCAAAGGTTTTAAAAATATTTAGAAATTTCAATGTTTCTCATGAATTTAATTCATTTACATTTTAGAAGAAGAGTTAGGAGAGTTAAAATTTACCTTTACTTTTATCCTTATTTAATGGAACTTTTGATAATAGAGGTAAGCAAAAACATGATTTAATTTTAATAGAGTAACATTAATTTACTTTGTCATTTAACTTTACTGTAGACAATTTCTCAATTTTCTTATGAGTATTAATTAATTCTGTTTTCAATTTCAACTCTTTGCAGAAATAGATTCTTTGAGCAACTTGCGGTGGTTAGGCTTGAGCTATAATAGGATTGACAGTTTTGAGGTTCCCAAAGGTACAATTATAAAATAAAATCTCTTTTAATTGGGATTTTTACACGGTGAATTTTTGAGCAAGAATGCATTTAGCTTATCTAAATAAACGGAATCAAATTAATATTTAATAATCATCGTTTGTTTCTTATTTTTGGAAAAATAAATTAATTTTTTGTTTTTTAAATTTTTGACAGATTACAAAGGTTTGAAGAATTTAACTGACCTTTATCTAAGTGGAATTGGTATCAATGATAAAAGTACCTGGTTGCAGTCTATAAGATCATTCTCATCCCTCAAGACACTTGGTCTTGGGAACAATAATTTAACAGGAGCAGCGTTTCCTCAAGGTAATTTAATGATTTATAAACAACTTCAAAGCACTGGTATGTATGAGAATTTAGTTATGAGAACAACTTATCAATTTATTAAAGCCTATAAAGATTTACTTTTAGTGATGGAAACAAAACCATCGAAAGTGATTTCCATGAATTTGGCTACCATACATTAGCGTAATGTATGGATACATCATGATAGTATTCATACGTGAATTGAAATTTGGAGCAAAATCATGAAATGTAGAACATGAAACTTGAAATATATACTATTAATATAAATTTGAAACCAAATTTTAATTTTGACATTTTTATGTTCCAGATTTAAAGTTCACGATGAACAATATTCTGATGTATGGATAAATTAATGTATCGTAACAAATCCTGACTTGACCTTTGCAAGTTATTTCTAACCTCAAGATAACAAAATTAGTTATACTGTGTCATCCGTATTTTAGAGATGTCACATCAACTCAAACAAACTAGGTTGATTTTTAAATCAGGCTCCAAGTACCATTTAGTATTCTGTTTAAAATAATAATAGTTAACAGAATATTTCTTAATCAAAATATCCCCAATATTTTCAAGAAAGATGGGAAAAATTTTGCTGATAGTATCTACATCAAAAGAATATTATGAAATATTGTTATTATTTGGCACATATAATTTATGAAATGATAATTTCTACATATTGCAGGATTATGTGAGTTGGTGCAGTTGCAAGAGTTATACATCGACTATAATGATATAAGAGACAACTTACCTTGGTGCTTGGCAAATATGACATCCCTTCAAAGATTAGATATCTCCTACAATCAACTTACTATGAACATTTCCTCATCTCCCCTTGTGCATCTAACATCCATCCGAGAGCTTACACTTTCAGGAAATCTATTCCAAATCCCAATTTCCCTTGAGCCATTTTTCAATCATTCAAACCTCAGTTATTTTTCAGCTGAAGATAGCCAATTCTATGCAAAAGTTGAGTCACGTTCTTTGGTTCCAAAATTTCAATTAAATTTAATCTACTTGTCTGGTGATCACTCAATTAGAGGTACATTTCCCCAGTTCCTTTACCATCAACATGATTTGGAATATGTTTCTCTCTCTAACCTCAACTTGATGGGAGAATTTCCAAAATGGTTGTTAGAAAATAACACAAATTTAGAAAGTCTTTTTTTGGTGAATAACTCTCTTTCAGGTCCTATTCAATTGCCAAGTAATTCTCTCAAGCAATTAACCTACTTAAACATCTCTAGAAATGCTTTTAATGGTAGCATTCCCTCTTCATTTGGTAATTTAAACTCATTGCAAATGTTAGACTTATCCAACAATCAGTTGATCGGCAGAATACCTGAGCACTTGGCCATGGGTTGCTTCTAATTAAAACTTCTTGTGTTATCAAACAACAAGTTGCAGGGTCGTATATTCTCCAAAAGTTTTAACTTGACAAGGTTACAGAGGTTACAATTAGATGGCAATCACTTTATTGGAGAGATTCCAGAATATTTGTCCAACAGCTCTTATTTAGCATCATTACATTTTAGTAATAACAGTCTTTCTGGTAGAATTCCAAGATGGTTGGGCAATATGTCATATTTGGAGTATATTATAATAGCCGATAATTATCTCGAAGGACCTATACCAATTGAGTTTTGTCAGCTTAATTTTCTTGAAATTTTAGACCTTTCAGAGAACAATTTATCTGGGAATTTACCCTCTTGTTTCAGTCCTTTCTCAATCAAACAAGTTCACTTGGAGAAAAACATGTTGCAAGGGCAGTTAAAAGATGTTACATTCTACAATAGTTCTTCTCTGGTGACATTAGATCTTAGTCATAACTACTTAAATGGTAGTATTCCAAAGTGGATTGACAGACTTTCTCATTTGAGGTACCTTCTCTTGGCTAATAATAAACTTGAAGGTGAAGTTCCCATTCAGCTATGCCGATTGAACGAACTACGTTTGATAGATCTTTCTCATAACCTTCTTTCTGGTCAAATTCCTTCTTGCTTAGATAACACTTCACTCCATAAAGTTTATTATACTTCTGCGATTCCAGTTACTTATGACATTTATAGTTTTAGAGGAGATTATTCAATGTTAATTAAGGAAATAATAACATTTACAACAAAAACAATATCTCTCCCTTACCGTGGAAGACCTCTGGAAAGTATGTTTGGAGTTGATCTTTCTTGCAACAATTTAACAGGTCAGATTTCTTCCAAAATTGGATATCTTATGATGATTCGTGCATTAAATTTATCCCATAATAGCTTGTCGGGATCAATCCCCTTTACATTTTCAAATCTCAAGCAAATTGAAAGTTTGGATCTTTCTTACAACAAATTGAGTGGCAAAATCCCACCTCAACTAGTGGAGTTAAATGCATTGGCTGTTTTTAGTGTAGCATACAATAAGTTATCAGGCAAGATTCCAGATTGGACTGCGCAATTTGCAACCTTTAATGCTAGTAGCTATGAGGAAAACCCTCTACTTTGTGGACCGCCATTACGGAAAAGTTGCAATGAAGATGGATTACCATCATCGATGCCAAACACTTCAACTAGCAAGGAAGAAGACGGTGATTTAATTGATATGGAAAGCTTCTCTATCACTTTTGTAGTATCATATGTAGTTTTTCTATTTGGTTTCATTGTAGTTTTATATGTGAATCCTTATTGGCGACAAAAATGGTTTTATCTCGTTGAACTGTGGATAACCTCCATTTCGTATTTTGTTGAACAGTATTTGAAACCCAAGGGGATTCTTTCATAAAAATATGTAATTGGATTATATTATATGCATCTTGTTTAAGATTTTACTTTAACTTCACAGATGCAGTAGCTAAATAAATCATATATTGCTAATTATTTAATACGAGTAATTTTCATATGATTAATTATTTTATTAAGGATGAGTTGCGGACTGCATTTGGTAGAACTGTTGATGTTGTTTTAAAAACTCTATATCCAATGTTGAATTTGATTGGATTTCGTTTAATTCTCATTTTGAAATTATTGATTTTGATAGATTTAATAAATTTATCTAAATAACAAATACAAAAGAATTTTCTTTTAATAAAATATTAACATATTTTAGAGTTAAAATACTGATAGATTGAAAATTGTGTACTTTTTATACCAAGATATTGAGGAAAAGCGTATATCAAAAATAGAGGTAAACGAATCTGAAGCATATAGAGAAAACAGGGGAAAATAGATGATAAGAGGGGAAAATGAATCAAAAAGAGAAAAAATTTTATGAAATGGTGGTGAATC
>JAVXUL010000008.1:248772-283686 GCA_035590515.1 Trichilia minutiflora | reverse complement strand
AAAATAAATATCAAATATAAATAAATAAAATTACTATATTAAATAATTATTCATTTAGACATAATTATTTATTTAAACATGATTATTCATTTAACTAATTGTGTTTTAATCATATTTTAAAAGAATAAATGAATTTAAAAGGTTAAATTCGAATCCAATACGATTATTAATCGTATGATACGAATATTATTCGATTATTATTCGTGTCAAAATTTTCAAATCCAAATCCGTTTAATTTTATCGAATTCGTGTCGTAACCCAATTATCATCCTAGTGTACACTGTAAAACTCGGCATGGTTTTAATAACAGCAAATCTTCATTCCGGTTATTATTACTTGCTTGTCTAATAAAATTTTATTTAAATGATAAGAGTGCAAAAATAATTATTTATCTTGTTTTTACTTAAAATTATTATTTGCCATTATTCGTTATATACAATAATAATAATTATTTTATAATATTAAAAATACTAAAATTAAATTAAAAATAAAAATAAATTTATTAAATTTTTAATTATATATATATATATCGAACTCCATGTATTATCTCATGTGAATCCTCCATTGACGTGCTAGATTTACCTCAAATCAGAAAATGATGATTAGAAAAAAAATCGATTTCTTAACGAAAATTCTTTAATATTTAAGTTGGTGTTTTTCTTTAGGCAGTTTAAAGAGGAGAATTTGAAATTGTGTAGTGAAAAACTTACTTGTTTCTTGTATTGGGATATTTTCATATTTTTATAGTGATATTTTATTATAATAAGATATGTGTTAATTAATTATTGTTCTTTTCCTTAGATTAAGGGATATGTCTTTATAATTATGGCCTGTCGTCACTATTATTCATATTTATTATATAATTATGATCAATATTTATTTATTTTGAACGCATAGTTTGAAATTGTCAAATAGATCAAATTATTTATTATAATTAATCTAGGATCTTTTTATTGAAAACCTTTATAATTTTTGTATTAATTAATTAATAATAATATTTTGATATTTTAAGATTTTCAGGGATTTCGTTATCTCATCTCACTTAAGGATTCACTATATTATAAAGATATAAAGGTGTTGAATTTTTTAGGATAACATATAAAAATCTTGAATCTCGATATCAAGATTTCATATGATCCCATGATCCCATGATCTAGAGATCTCATATAAAAGTTTTTTAAAATAAAATAAGGGTGTCAAGTAATTTTGCCTCTCCAAGGATTCTCAACATCCTTGGACATACTCCTGGTGGGCATGGACCATTGTTAAGGAATTAGGCCTTTGATTGAATCAGTGGTTGAACTTGAAATTATCCCCAATAATATATAATTTTATTATTATAAATAATTATAAATTATAATCTATTTTACAGTCTCACCCATCTGCCTTCTTTATCTTTTTACGGTCCTATCCGACAAAAAATACTCCAGGCTGAATAACTATTCTCTAAGGTTCATCGCCAATGGCTAGCTTATTATTTTCATATTTATGTTTCATGAGTCATGACTGACACCGTCTAACTAATTTTAAATTGTTTAATCAATTTATTTTTAATAAAAGAAAGTGAACTATTTAATCTGCTAAACAAGTCAATGTTTTAACCTTCAAGATTTTCTTTTTTTTTTTGAGGCAATTAAATGTAATGGATTTATTTGAACTTTTAATAACCAAGTCAATTAAATTCATATAATTAATTAAAAACAGTACTAATTAATAATTTATTAGATCATATGAATAGAAATTTACACAAATAAAATAACAGAAATTTCTCAAAAAAAAAAAACTCAATCCGACAATATTACCAATAGCACTGCCTCTCCCCTAGCCGATAAAAGCAAGAACAAGAAGAGAAATAAAAACAGCCATCATATTATAAACATCAGTGAAAATACTAGCTGCTGCACTAGGAGATGGTGAATTTGTTGATGGCGGAGTTCCGACAGAAGGAGTACCGGAACTGGGTGGTGATGGGCTACCGCTCGGGGAGGTGGGAGTGGTGCTTGGAGATCCTGAAACAGTGACTGCTAACTTCATACCTCCAGAACAATGACCTGCTGTTGGGCATATGAAATACTTTGTTCCAGTAGCATTTAAGGTGATTTTTGTATTGCCATCGTCGTGAGATTCAAGAGCATTAGAACTTGCACAATTGTCATAATCACTTTTGCTTACCACATCCACCTTGTGAGTTGAATCGTAAGTGAAAACTGTTTTCAAAAAAAAATTGGATTAGATCTGTAGAAGAAAAACAAATAGTTTACATAAAAAAGAAATAGGGTTGCAAATTAAAGCTGAAAAGTAAAGAACTTACCAAGAACATCACCAACTGTGAATGTTTTACCCGAACCCCAATTTGTATAATCAAAACCTGAAGTCCAGCCGGAGCTGTCACCAACTGTGTACTCGACAGCGAAGACAGCCGGGGCTGCGAGGAGCAGAATGAGGAGAGCAGCTACCATGTTAGCCATGTTAATCCAACGCTGTTTTCTATGCCTGAAAAATAAGAAGAATAGAAGAGAGAGAAGAGAAGAAGTTCTTAATTGCAAAGTGCTTTGCAAATGACATGTTATATAGAGAAATTGTGAAATACTAAGTCTATGACTTGAGACGAGTCTTTCTCTCTCTAGCTCATATTTGTTTAATATTGTGCTTTCTTTCCGTTCCTACAACTAACATCATAACTAAATATTTGTTTAATCTGATTCATCCTTGTTGTCTACTTAATGCATTTATAAATTTGGCTTCTCTATAAGCTGATTCAGAAGCTCATCTGGGAGTCTGACTCCTTCAATAATGGAGTAGTTGACTAAAAATTTTTTATTTCTCGTAAAATTCATTGACACTTTTTCCTCTTCAGAAATTCTGAAGGTACTTTATCTTCCAATAGAGTAAAATATAAGCCTACGCAATGGCTTCGAAAATAATAAATATTAATAAAAATAATGTGTTATTAAATATATTTTTTTATTTTTACATGTCAGCAATAGTCAAAAACACCACAATATTAAACTAAGTCAACATAATTTGGGCCGTGAGAATTTCTGTGTTTAGTTTAGGTACAACATTTTTGTCTTATTTTTAGAAAAATTTTAACCAATGAACCCAGTGACTTAGATAAATGAACTCGAAAATATATTTCGATGCCCAATTTAATTAGGTTAATTATGAAAAGATAAAAGATTTTATGATTATAAATTTCAATTCAATGATATCATGAAGGTCTTTCCATTTGAATTTATAAGTCAATTATTCACCATTCAAGTAACAATATTCCATTTGAGTATCATCAATGTATTAACATTTAATTAATTGATTATAACTTAACAAAAGCCCGTTTAGTCCACATTAGACCCAAATTACATGTACAACCAAGCTAAGCTACTCAAAGCCAATTTATTACAGACCATAAGCTTAGCCGATGAAATGAATGTCCAAACATCATCATGAAGGGGATTAGGTTAGCATCTTCACATCCCCACATAATATTCATAATCGTAGTAGTTATCAGGACAAAAAGTCTATCATATATATATTATTCTTTTGAATATGAAAATGTTGAAGGAGTTGGTAATGGAGTTGTTAATGCAAGCGTTACTATTTTATTTATAGAAAATAAAATTGCAAAACCAACTTTATTGGTTATTAAATTCTAGCTTACCTACCGTTATAATTTTACTAATAAGATACGTGAATGTGAGTGATCAAAGCTTGACATTGACATTTCTATAATCTGGTTTACCTTTTTGTTTCTTAATAAATTAATTATACAGAAAACTATATCGAAGATACCTTCCTTTAAATTCGAAAAATAAAAAAAACGTGTTGGCCGCCTTTGTAGAATTATTGTATCTAATTTCTCGTGGTAGGTGTAAGCCTCTATTTAATATTATGATATTTTAATTTTTAAATTATAACTATAATTATTGTAAAATAAAAGTAACGTAAAAACTAATTTATTTTTAAAAATAAAGATTTACATATTTACTATTGTGCTCTCAAAGCATCGCACTATTAAACAGTAAACAAATCATTATTTAATTTCTTTTAGCAATATATTTTCCTTGTAAATGATAAAGACCCAGAAATCAAAATTTAATAATGATTCCTAACAATGTAGGAAAAAATAAACGATCCGTTTCATGATTCGAAGAAGATACCAATTTTATATTTCAATTAGCAGTCCAAGTATTGGTTTGAATTCATGACAAATATTTTTAAAAAGAAAAATGCTGGATCTGAAAAATGATTTGATCAAATCCATTGCATAGTCTATATCGTGTAGCTATTTGAATGCTACACGCAATTTGCATAGAAAGACGAGAAAGTCAATCGACCAATCCGAATCCGAATAAAATGAAATATGATATGCGTGATGACTTGGTTGAATCGTTTATGTAAATAAGTAATAAAATTATTTTCAAAAGTTATGAGAGAGTTGATAGTTAAGGAGAAAATTATTAATAAAACTCACGTATTTTTACATAATATTTAATATTTAAAGTTTTTATCGTATAATTAGGACTTAAATGGCGTCATACTACAACTCAACAGAGCGTAGGTTGTAAGACTTGTTTGGCTAGCAAGAAATCATTTTTTGGTGGCTTATGACTACATTCTAATTTTTATTCTTTTAATTTTTTTTAATGTGCAATAATTTCCTATGACAATAAAATCTGAAACTACAAGTGATTCTTTTTATAATATAAAAAATTAATGATTTATTTTATTTTATTTAAAACGAGTTTTAATCATATTAATTTAAGAAATATCTATTAAAATCTCCACCACCGATTTAAATAAAAATCACAACAATAAATATATTATTTTTTATGTTATTAAAAAGGATTATAATAGTAAGTATAATTTGAACTTCGCTTTTGAAGTTTTGAGTGATCATTTTTCAAAATCATGGAATTAGAACGTACAATAAACCGAACATTGAGGGTGAAAATGACTTTTTCCTTAAAACCCTGCTAATTTTGCCACCTCATAGAAACTTCCAATTCACAAGTGCTTCGTTCCAACTTTCAACGGCCTCTGTATGCGTCAGCAAACATATACGTATTGGACATATTTAACGAAACAACAGATTTGGGAACAAGCAAATTTAACAAATTGGGAATACGGTGTGCCCAACTATTACGTTCTTCCTTCTTCAGAATGCCCGAACACAAATGTTAAGAGCATCTCCAATGTATAAATGAATTATTTTCATAAAAAATATATTACGTCATTAATATGAAGAGACTTACATCTTATATGGCATTGATAAACATCATCTCCAAAAATTACTCTCCAATATAGATATGGATTGTTATTTATTATTTTATAAAATTATTAAATTAATTGTTTCTCTTTCTTTAATCACCAATGAAATAAATGAATTGCTGAGTCAGCAATCCATGATTGTCAACAAGACCCTCTAAAAATAGAGGATGGAGTTGAGGATGTGAATTATTTTTTTTGCCATGTCAGCTTGATAGTGGATAGAATTAAATACATTGGAGAGCCCAATTGCACTTACAATATGGATTTTATCTATGTGGCATCTTTAAAAAGACAATTCATAGATACATTGGAGATGCTCTAAGAACTTGTAAATAATGATTGCTTTTGAGTCTATCCTGAATTCAAACATTTAAAAATTTTTCTATTAAAACGTCTAGAGGGTCAGATTATAGATTTTATCTAAATTATCCTTTCCACATAACGACTCATGTGCATCTATCTAAGGTTCAATAGGTTAAAATTTTTCACATTAAAAAAAAAACATTTGCCCTTCACTAATGAACACTATTTGAAAATTTGCTTTGTCTCAACTATAACATTTTAAAATAGTATTTAATCATGGCATTTACATATATGTTAGTTTTCTTTATGCTTATTTAATATCACAAATATTGCTTCTGAAAGTTCAATCAAATGGTTTACTTTAGTGTGAACAAGTCAACTTTTTTTGCAACTCGCTGATGTTCAACATTAAAAATAGATAGAAAGTTAATTATATATTATAATGTAGAAGATTATAAACTACAGCTACTATGTGATGAAAATTCTAAATGTTAAATTAAATATAAATTGCAGCTGCTATATGATAAAAATTTCTAAATATAAAATATCAATAAAGAAATAAATAAATCATACTATTAATTAGTATTTATCAAATAGTTTTTATTTTATTTTTTTTAAAGCACCATAATATCAAATGAACACCAAGAATATATATAAAATTAAAGCATTATAATTTTTATACACCCATAATATTGTAAGATAAAGTTTGCAGTTGTTATATATAAATGAGTTTTAGGCTGAATCACTATGTATCCAAGTCTAAAGTTTGATTTAACATAAATTTAAAAGCATAGCTATTAATATATTTGATAAATATTTATTTTATTTAATAATGATTAAATTGTTACAATTAAATATGTACTGAAGCATATGATCAGCTTCTTAGTATTAAAATCAAAAAGAATAATTCATTAAACCAACAAGCACCTACATTTTTTAAATCCTTATTTCTTTACAGCTGATTCAATGGGTTTGAAAGTGGATGCTAAATTTTTTTATGTAATAGCCACCCTTGTAGCTTTTGCATGAGAATTATTTAAAAATATACTATAAAAATTTGATTAAAATATACACTTTAATTCTACTAATTTCAAAAACATTCATACAAACTCTAATTTGTTAATTTAATTCGTGAATTAGTGGATAATAGCTAACACAAAATTACAATAGCATTACTGAGTAGCAAATAATTAGAAAAAATATTGGATGAAACAGAGCAGTCTTTCTTTTCTTTTCATTTTTCATGCGAACGTGTTGTATTTGTTATGGCAAATAAGCAAAGGACTTACCTATCATTTTGACTGCTCATGCGAAATCAATGTCTTTGCCTCCAGGATATATCCCCAGACGCTTTTCAGCTCTTCTTCCATCTTTTCTGATAACAAACTTGAACTACCCTCCTTTGTTTGTTCCAACAGTTGGCACTTGTTCTCAGAAGCAGCAGATCGAAGTGCTTCTAAGTCTTCGACTTTTCTCGACTGTTGTTGCAACTCTTCTTCCAAAATCTTCATCTCTGCTTCCTTCAAATCTGCCTCAAAAATAATTTGTTGGTATTCAAGAATCGTGCTTTGAATTTCAGCCTTCCCTTTCTCTCTAACCTCCAAGAGAGTTTCTTTGTCTTGAATCATAGACTGATGTGCAAGCTCCATCTCCTCGGTGGATCTCAAACTTTTTTGTATCTCCATTTGAACAGTTTGCAGGTCACCATCTATCTTCCAGGATTTCTTACTCAAATCCTCAAATTCCCTCTTCATGACACCGAGTTTTTCTCGAGAAAGTTTCATCTCAGTTTGCAGCTTAGTTTTTTCTTCCTCAGACGTGAGTAACTCTGTGGCTTTAACACCCAAAAGACAATTCTTCTGTGAGTTTTCTGTTTTTTCGATGTTATCTATAGCAAATAAAACCCTTTGGTTCCCTTGCCTTTTATTCTCTTCCTCAAGTTTTGATTTCAAAAGTGCGAGATTTTTCCTCAGTTCAGCTTCGGATTGTTGGACCTTTCCAAGAGCAGACTCGATTTCTCTCTTGCAGGCTTGAAGATGCACGGATTCCTCTTTCTTCTGATTCAAGTAACTCACTGCAGCAATCACCCTCACCTTTGATCGAGCTTCCCTCTGCTCAAAGTATGCTACCGATGAACATAATCTTGATAGGGAATACTTGACTGCCAGCAACTTCTTGTCCACAAGTGCCTTTCTGTCTAACATTTCGGAACAAAGGAGTTTGAGCGAACCAAATTGTTGTTGCTTGAACCGGATACTCTCTTCCATTGCCTCAATTTCTCTTGAAAGCCTGTCAACCTCAGCTAATGCTTTCTCAAGTGAACCAAATGAAGTAACAATATTGGCAGAAGCTGAAAGCTTTTCTTGTGCTTTTTCCAGCTTCACCTTGACCAAATTTAGATCTTCTGAGACTTTTAGTTTAGCAAGATTGTCAGCAATGGTAACTTCCATGTGATAAGGAGTTTGCTCAGATGTATGCAATCCATCATGTTCATCCAATCTGGAGATGTCACCAGACATTCCAGGATTTTCAGGCTTCAGATTTTCTCCTATATGCTGCTCCCCTCCAATTTCGACAAACTTTTCTGGGCAATCAAACTCCTCTCTAGATTCAGCTTTGTTTTGTTCAGTTAAAGAAATCTTTCTTTTAAATTCATCTCTCTCTTGCATGGCTTGTTCATACATACCCAATAATTTTTCATTCTCTTCATGCAGTTCCTCAAGTTGATGCTCTAGATTATCTACTACTTTCTTCATCTCCATTCCTTTTCGTTCATATAAATCTATAAGATTACTTTTTTCCTCAATTAAGACCTTATGCTTCATCTGTAGCTCGTCGTTCAATTTATTGAGTTCGCTCTTTTCCTCGTTTAAGGCCTCTAGCATCAGCATGAGCTCATCATTTGTTTTGGAGAACACAATTGCTGTCTGATGAGCCTCCGCTTCCCTTTGACTTGCAGCAGCAATGGCATCAACCATACTTTTCAGCTCAATTTGATCACTAAAATTAATGACGGGAGCATCAGTTGTCAAAGAAGGAACTTCAATATTCTGTTTTTCTTCCCTTACAGGTCCCAAACTTGTCTCCTCTTCAAGTTTCTTAACGAGATCGCTCACTTGCCTGCAGACGAATAAAATTAACATTAAAACACTGAAATCCAGTAGATAGCATCAAACCATCACCTTGAACAAGAAAGAAGATGCACAAAGATAAATCATTCCCTTAAAAATGATTTTGAAGAAAGAAGATGCACAAAGATAAATCATTCCCTTAAAAATGATTTTGATGATGACAAGGATGTATTGGTTGTATAACAGCAACAAGAAGAAGAATAACAAAAATTATAATACAGTTAAAAAACCAGTGTCGGTATTGGCTTGAAAATAATTTGAAATAAAATTCGCTAGATTTATCAAAGCAGGAATTAAAATACTCGAGCAAAATTTTAACAGCTCAACCAGTTTAAATTATCCAAGAAAAGAAGAGATTTGACAATCACCTTTCCAGTTTTACCTTCTCCTCAAAGGAGAATTCTAACTGTTTTTGCAGTGTTTCCTTTTCTGCCTGATTATGTATAGCCTGTATATTAGAAAAAATCCATATGATTAAGGTGATATATGAGAGCTCCCTTTTTCAAATGAAATTAACTTGAAACATTCAAAATTCATCCAAGTAAATCATTTACTTCCATGCGAAGGAACTCATTTTCCTCATTAAATGAAGTGCGCCACGGTGATCCGGATTGCTGTCATAAAAGGAATAATAAAATCACTTTAAAAAATCCAAAAATTATTTATTGGAAGGAAACTATTAACCCTGCTCGGTGGCTCCTGCAAAATGAATGCAACAACAAGCAGATTGCAGAGTGTCCAAGATAACTGAAGTATAAAATAAATCTTCCATTTTCAGTTTCAGACAATTCAAGCAAGACACATTCAGTTCTACAAGTCATTATTCACTGTTTAATACTTACACCAGAAAAAAAAAAAAAAAATTTACCTTGAAAATTGCAAGACATGAAAACAGAGTATTCACATGTATCATCCGGAAATAACAAGGAAAACCATAATGCACATTTTTAGTGTCATAATACTGAACAAGAAAAGAATTAGGGGGAACAATATATTTAAAAATTGCATCAAACACCAATTAGTTTAAAATTATGAATCAGTCACAATGAATATGATATCGAAAAGATATGAAGTAGCAGGCCATCATTCCGATATACACGTAACTCAACAAATGCCTTGGCAAATGAAGACCATATGGAGTAACCTCGTGTTACTTTTAATCAGTCTCAATTCAAAGAGCTCTTAACAATGAAAGAATGTCGTTATTTCAGTTTCATAGAGAATTCATGGCCAAAGCAATAATAATCCACATTGCTATAGGATGTGAAAAATGAGGAATAAGTGCACAAATTATTGAAATTTGAAAGCTAGGCATATCCCCCATAATTGATTCTACGTAAAACAAAAACCAAATTCAATAAATTTGCCTTGTAACTAGAGTATAAAAAACGTGAGATAATCTCAGCAACTAATTCATTGATAACTTGCTACTTCATATATAACCCACTTCTGTTAAGAATTCAAAAGTCAATTTAAGTTTCATACACTACATTAATTTAAGAGCCATTAGTCCAATTCAAAGGATAAAAAATGCAAAGCAGGATAGAATTTAGCCATATTGGGAAAACACATTACAAATGCATCTCACACTTGCCTTGCCAGATATTAGTAAATCACCATCAGTGCAAAATTCTGTTGGTGCTACTGAATTTGAACTTTCCTTCTAGTATAAAAACATTCAAAAGTCAAGGTTCCATTTCCAACTAATCGATTGCAGTACAAAAATTTACGCAAAGCTTGCAAAGAACCTGAACAATTGCAGAGTCTGATTCATGCATAAGTTTCCAGTCCAGGGCTTCCAGCAACTGCACATTCGATCAACAGATGCAAGTGAATTCCAACACATATACATGTATAATGTTATCTGTGAGGTTCAAAAACTTCAAAGAGTCAATTTTTGCACCTTATTCTGTAACACCATGATCTGTTGATTCATCATCTCCCGTTCACCACCTTCATAAAACGACTTTAATCTGTGATTAAGAGCAAAAGTAAGAATAACAAAGTATTAGTAAAATGATAATTTCTAAAAGAATGCTCAAAAATCTTTTAACACTTGACAAATATCTACAGTACATAGGCAAATGAAGCAAACACTGAATTCATTGAACATACTATTTCAATAGGAAACTTTACTTCTGACCGAAAATCTCTATCATCCCATCCACACAAGAATTTTACTTCAAAAATTTGTTTGTAAATTATATAACATTATATCATGCTTATGAAACTAATTTTCTTGAGAAGAAACTTTGCTCGGAATTCCGTATTAAACTAGTAACATTGAAGACAAATGGAATTTTTTGTGTCAAAGTGCATCATTATAAAAAAAAAAAGCTGTTTGAAAAGGACGTGCCTCCTAATTTCCTCTTTAAGCCTCAGGTTCTCCATGGCAAATCTGGTTACTTCTTGGCTCCGATCAAACTGGGTCCTGAGAACCTCAATTTCCTTTAGATATTCCTCCTTCTCTTTCAATAAGTGTGACTCACCAGAAATCTTTCCAGAAGCAACTGCCTCTAGCCTCTTAATTCCGGCTTCCCGGAACCGTAGCCGCATCTTCAGGCCTTGTATCTCATCCTCTCTTTGTTTGGCCTAATTCAAAAACAGATGCCAGAATTTATTGCTTGGAGAAGTATCATGGTATCTATATAAATCATGATATATCAATATTGAGGTATATATAATTCCGTGGTTAAATAAAAAAAAATATACAAATGCTATGACCACATAGAGTACTGACCAAGGTTTTGACATCCACTAACAAAATGTGGAAAATGATATTTTGCAATTTGTTCTACTTTCTTCTATTTTAAGAAGAAAATTATAACATTGTCTTGTCTCTGTCCTATAATTTGCAGCCAAGAAAAGTATAATGACAACATTTTTTGTGGGACATACCAGCTGCATAGCTGCCTGATTTTCAGCAACCAAAGCCTGTAAAGAGATGTCTTTCTCCGTCTCCCTCTTGAAAGCCCCAACAAGTGCAAGTTCGTAATCTTTCTTCTGTAACAAGGTAGAATAAAAATTGGTGAGCAATAAGTCTAAACCGTATGGTGTCTCATAAATCAAAACATACTAAGGCTAACCTGAGACATCCTTTTATCAGATGTAAGTGGACTAAATGATCCATGGGGCCCTTCCCACTTAAACAATCCTGGAGATCCTGGAAAGCTTATGGCAAAAGTATCATTAACCAGACTTTCAGCCCCTTCATGGCCTAAACCCCTTAAACGAGATATTTCTTTCTGAAAAAAAAAAAGAAATAAAAAAACCATTGAAGGACATAAGACAAATGGAAATCTGCATAAATGCTTTTAGAACTTTACTTCCAAAACCTAGAATGCTAGTATAACAAAACAAATTAAATCTAGCAAGTGCCAATCAAAACAAATTAGAACTTTAGGGTATGGCATGAGTAATACATCTATTTTTGTTTTTCAAAAGTGAACAATAATATATCTAAGGTAGAATTATATTATTAAAAAATATAATTTGATAGATCAAAAGAACTTCCACTTTAGCATTTGATCCATAAATCATTCATAAAAATTTATTTTGTACAAGATACATTTGAAGACCAAAAAACATTAAATGAAGTATGAACGATAATGGCAATTCAGTTTATCACTTTACAGAATGGTTCTTGTAAGGGAAAAGCTGAACTCATAAAAACAGTTTAACCATAGAAATATGAAGTACACCAACTGAAAATATCATAAAATGAAGCATAATACCTTAAGCTGCTGAATCTCAATTCGCATAGCTAGAACATCTCCAGAAGCATCTTCATTAACAATTGCCTGCACAAGATTAGATGTAACTTCTAGTAAGCAACGGCTATTCAAAGTTAAAAATATAAGTAGTAAAATTGTTTGCTATGCCAGTAGACAAATCTTACAACAACTTAAAAACAATAAAAGAAAATGGCACTGTAAAATTGATGAGCTGTGCAAAAAATCATGGACACTGCTGTGCACCACCGTCATGAAAGTGTATATTTCTTGATGAAATTAAAAGAACAAAAAAAATAAATGCCAACTCGAGACTACATACATTGTTTTTAATAAATTTAGCACGTTGTGCAAACTTCAAAGTGCTAAATGTCTCCAGCGAACAACTGCAGGGACCAAAACTTGTCATCTATCAATAACCATTTGCACCACCAGATATAAATTGGAACTCGTTGACACAAATAGCAAAGAAAGTTAAAAAAAAAAAGAAACAAAGAAAATACAATGCCATGATTCTTCATAATTATAAATTAGTATGACACATACTATAACTATAAGTAGAAGCATAAAGAAAGATATATCGACTGACCAACTAGATTGACTGACATTTGCAATTATAGTTGTTTTTGAATTTCCTCCCAGTGAATCCTGAAAATAAAACAATAGCTATAGTTAGATAATATCTTTGCAGTTGTGGGTCTAGAGATTATTTGAGGTATTACCAAAATTCTTGGGTAAACAAATGGAGTTCTTAAACATATTTCAAGATTTGATATATTCTTAGACATGAATTAAATTAGTGATCTTGTTTAAAAAATGAATGGTTCTGTGTAACAAAAAAAAATACATCAATGATCCTTCAATTTGTGGAAAGTTTTGTAAAGCACCAAATTTTGGCAGGAGATAACTACATACCATGTGAAATACTAGGAAACATCATTTTGCTTATGTACAATTTATGTACTATAACCTCTCTACCAAAAAGAAGAATTTGCTTTTATTTACTATCAACAATGATTCTCTACCTGAAGTAAAAATGTAAGCTTTGAATCACGGTAAGGAACATGGAGTGACTTCCCATTGGAGATACTAACAAGGTTCATAATCACAAGTCTGCAAGAACCAATGAAAATAATAAAAATCTCTCAAAAAGTCAAATATTTTACTAACTAGAAACTGATGATGAAAGGTAAAGACAATTCACCCCAATGTTGAAAGAGACTTGTTGATGTTTGTTGCTTCCTTGAGACGTTCACCTTCTGCACCAGAACTCTTCTGCCTGTGATCAAAGCAAAGTCATTCAATTGTGAAAAATAACTTAAATCACTGTGAATAACACTCTTAGCTTCTTTGAAGATCTCACAAACCCACTTCTCTATCCTTACCTTTCAGAGCCAGCTAAATCGACAAGATTAAGGCGGGCAAACCGATGGTGAGATACACCTTGAGATTCCCACTGGTAATGAACTCAATTGAAGATAAAACATTAGCGTCAAAGTCACTCAATGACTTAATATATTTAGAAAAGTGATAACAAAGTTGACAGAGAAACTTAAGAAGTTGCTCACCTTACTTTCAATAATACATGTAAAGACACTATGAGAACGACTACTTGCACAGTTCATATTAGTGGCAGCAACCTTTCTATTTGCCGCACCCTGAAATATCAATAGGTTTTAATAAGCTATTATATTACTAAAAGTTAATTAGGGATAACAGATAACAAACAAATGCTATTCTAATACCAATGCAAATTTAGGACTTTTACAAACAAGAAAAGATTAATTTGTCTATTTAAAATTACTTGTATCAAATAGGAAATAATAGCTTGACAATAGAAATAATAATGTTACAAACTGCACATATAAAGTATATGAAAATTCAATACAGATCAAGCAACGAAATATAACCTAAAAGGGGCAATCAAATGATCCTTTTTAAAACAATTCTAGGATAATTTAAAAAAATAAGAATTATTTGCTATTATTTTATTTTCTGCACTAATAGGTTCCAAAATTCTAAAAATTGCTTCCTTTACTAATCTTCATTGCACATTCAAATTTTTTTATTTTAAAAGAGAAAAGAAAATGTCTGTCTAGTGTACAGTAGAAAGAACAAAAGTTCCAGCACTGGTATCAAAGAATAAAATCCCTCCAAGCCTTACTGTAAATGAGCAATTCAAGTTAAGAAACAGTTGCGATAACTATAACTGTGATAAAGAGGTCACTCGAAGCACAATCACTAATATTCGCCAAATACCTTTAGCACTAAAAAATGTCAGTAGTTAAATGATAAAACTGCCAGTGTACACACTAAATCAAGGAGCATATCTAGTGACCATGAAAATACACCTGAATAAGCTGTTGAATCACATCCCGAGCACTTGTAACTTCTATCTCCTTCAAATTCTCAACATGAACCCCTTTCTTTATGTCTTCTCTTATCTACAACATATGAACCAAAGAGATGAAGTCAGCTAATTAAGTTTAGCATTTCACAAGATATTTACCTGGAAACTTGCCCTCATCTCCACACAATGTCTAATAATTTATTTGACAAAGTTAATAGTTGAACAAAATTCTCCGAAACAAAAAATTAATTGAGTCTGTGACAAGACCTAATGATTGTACAATGCATAAATGAGACTTTATCTGATGCATTGAAGTTTACGACAATGTGATTTTGCCCTAACTTCTATGTGAGCCCCTCAGCAAGGATGGCTGGACTACACGTCTCTTCTTCACCAGAGGCAAGCATGCCATTCATAAATAAGTAAATACTTCTCAATAACGTATGGATGCAGAAGAATATCCATTAAATATTTGAGTTACCGGTTAATTTAAAAGTGGAAATTAGAGAACGAAAAGAAGGTGCTTCATTACTTGGAATGTATTTTCATTGTGTTTTGTGTAGGGATACTGTAATAAAAGAGAAATTAGAGAGAGATGAACTTTTAAGATGCTTAACGGGGATGATGCACACCTGTAGATTACTGGAAGATGGGTCCAAAAGATCAAGAATCTGTTCATTGTATATTTCCGAAAATGAGCATTTACAAGTAAATCTTAACTTCTCATCTTTCCGGGCACCTTTTTCCTGTCACTCCACAGAGTAATCAACAGAGGTTGGTATAAAATACAACTAAATGAAGATAAGAATAAACTAACATTCTGAATATGTACATTGACATCCAAAAATAGAAAATCAAGTAATAAGTGATTTCTAGGAAACCATTTAGTGACAACTCTTTTGTGTATACACTATATACAGTGACAATTTTCAGTAGCCATGAGTTTTGACTGTATTACATAAATATTGATAATATTTATTGGCCATAAGTTTTGACTGAGTCATGTAAACATTGATAATATTTAACGGTGACAAGTTAATTTATCAAGCATTTCTATCTCATTAGATTAACAACTTGCTGCAAAAGAGTTAATGCTTCATATAGAAAAATCCATTGTTAACTATGTCTTTGTCATTCTAGATCATCACACAGAATGACAGAAACCCATTTGATCAACAGAATACCTTTTGAATCCTTGAGAATAAGTAGTCAAACACTCTAGGTGTCATCCCAGTATTGGCACTATGTCTTTGAGTGCTCTCCTCAATATCTCCCAGCATCGTGTGAGTCTTGCCACTTCCTGTCTGTACAAAGAAATAGTAACTTGAATCATAAAATTTCAGAGGCACAGACCGAACATCTTGAACAGTTTAATCAAGTAAATCAGTGCACCAACACTTCGTACACAAGTTTGAATAAACAAACTAATGGTGTTATTAGAAGCTTACTTGTCCATAGGCAAACATGCAACTATTATATCCTCCCATACAATTTTCCACCATGGGCACCCCAGCCACTTTGAACAACTTCTCCTGTTACATCACTTGAATGAAATCTACCACACACCAACAACAATTCAAGAGCAATATAACCAGCATAAAATCAGATACCTGGCTAACAAGCTCATCTGCAACAAGATCAAAGGTGAAACGTGACTCAGGATGTCCCGTCCAAGTAATAGTCTGGCTGCTTTCTTGCCTAATACATTTGTTGTAGCCTTGTAGCGATATCTCAGAATTACTGAGTGGACGAATTCTTATAATTACCTAAACATGATAATTATAAAAAAATATGAAATAAATTAAATCGGAATGAAGCTAAGTTACTTGCCTAATACTTTCTCTATTTTCCGCCTGAATTGAGCTAAGTTTTAGAATAATCCCGCTAAATACATAGTAATAGCAGAGAACAAAAGTTTAGAAATGATTCAACATCAATAAGAATTAGCATATACTGTTAAAATTAAATCTTTAATTGAAGAATCACATAGTTTTATAAAACATAAGAATCAACTCAGAAACCACTTCAAAATCAAATTAATCAGCAAGCAATAATTTTTCAACGTATTTGAATGATAAACATTTACCTGTACATTATGATCCTTCCAGAACGACGGATCCTCGCAGAACTCGAAACCTTGAGACGAGCCAGAGCTGGCGGCCGCATTCTCATCCCATTCACCGATGCTCCGAACGGCCGATGTAGCAGCCATGGACCGCACTGCTGGATGCTCTTTCGACGTTGACTTGAGAGAAAGATCCGGAGAAGTCCTAATCGACGGAACGGATTCCGAAGACACAGAGCGGTTGTGGAACCCGAACCTGCTCTTAATCGCGCTAGCTGTGTCGGAAATAAACGGCATGTCGTTTTAGAATTGTTTGTTTTGTTCAAAGAAAGGGGAGAAAAGGTAAAATGAGAGCGGGAAAGTGCGGTTTTAGAGTTTTTCAGAAAAAATTAAAAAAGAATTGCAGTGAGTCTTTGGCGAAAAAGGATTTTGAAACGAGAGGATGGGGGGAGAAGGTCAAACAGTATAGGGACGAATAGATGAACGGTTGGGATTCGATGGATTTGATACCGTTGGCCGTTTGAGATTCGGAGTTTCAAATTTTTGAATTGTGGAGCCAGTTTTGTTGAGAGGGTTGAGAATGGTGAGCTGGAATTACTAAAATGTCCCGAGGGTTACAATTACACGTGAAGGTTTATGATTAGTTCATTAATTTTTTAAGGAATGTAGATGGTAGCACCTGATTACTGCTAATTTTCTTTTACACCTTATTAAAAGAAAAATTCAACAATTTTATTAAAGAAAAATTCAACATTGTCACGAATAAATAAGAGCTCAACCCTCAATTTAACAATTTCTCTATATCAAACTTAAAAGAAAAAATTTCTTAATTTATATTTTTATTAAAAAAATTAAATTTATGTTTTTCATAAGAGAAAAAAATACATGTAGGTAAGGATGAGCGTTTGCGATGTAGATCGGTTTGAAATGAAATTTTAAACCGATCCAAATATTACGGTTTGAATTTTATACAATACAAGTTAATCCAATAATATGTCACAAACTGCAATAAATTTAAATTGTATTATGCGATTTGAATCAATTTGAATTCGTGGTTGGAACTTTAAACTTAAATTAAAATAATTTATTAAATTAGATTAAGCCAAAAAATAAAATTTTAAACCTTCATTTGTTTTCTAACTTAATTTTAAAATAATAAACTCATTATTTAATTATAAAATATTAATAAAATAATTAATATATTATTTTATTATATAATATCAATATTATCGTTCAATAATATTAAGTATATTCAATATTTATTTAAGCGATTTAGTTTTGTGATTTAAAATTAATGCACAATCCATAATCTAAACTGATAATAAAAATATCAATCCAGAAATTGATCCAAACTTTTTCAAACCAATCCAATTAAATGTTTTGAATCAAATTAGATCGAATTGGTTTAAATTTGTCCACCTTTATATATAATAAGAAAGTAAAGTTAAGTCGCGTGAAAAATTTTAAAAATAAAAATAAGAATTTAAAATCAATTATTACTCATTACACTAGTGACTTATTACATATAACAAGCATAATTATGTTTTTATAAAATCTCAAGAATAATATTAATAATATATATAAATTATCTATGACAAAATAATTTTTTTTTTACCCCAAAGAGATGTAGTTTGGTGGATAAGGAGATTTTGGGCGAATGCCTTTGTATTGGTCCTATATTTAAATTAAAAAAATACATTTTTTATAAAAATTTAAAATAATTAAAAAATTTTAACTAGCCTTTATACTGCAATATTGAATAAGCTTTGAACACATGAATGACTGTATCTTATTATTTTTAAACTAATATATTTTATTTTAATCATTACACTAATTAAGGATCGAGCAACTTTAACAAATTAAAAAATAATTATCAAATGTATTTATTAATACTAATAGAATTATCAAATTATATATACTTACTACAAATACGCTAGTACAAATGATTATTTTTGAAGAATAATTTAAACAAATCGAAGCAAATATATCATTTGGTGCACACTAAAATCATAACAGACCACGATACTGGGCATTAAAAAGGCACAAGGATTTTAAATTGAAAAAAAAAAATTATAAATTATACACATACCAAAAAAAAAAAAAAAAAATAGAATTGTAATTAAATAATCATTGATAATATTTCGTTTATAGACTAAAAATTTTCGTATGCTTATAATATTTTTGAGGAAAGGTTTAAAAAAATTTTGAATTGTTTAAAATTACAATCACAAATTGTACTTTTTTTTTCTTATTTGTAATAATATAATATGTTAAAAAATGCTTGTTCGGATTATTAAAATAATGTAAAAATAGTAAAAAGATAATCATTTTTTAAAACTACTTCATAATAACTAATTGAAACATTTAACATGTAACATGTTTTTAAAAAAAAAGTTCTTACAATTTTTATTTTTATATCTATTTAAAAAATAATTAAAATACAAAATAAAATAAAATCGCTCATACAATGGGTTGGGCTCCTTTCATTGCTACCCAGCCCAATAACTTGCATAACCCTTACTATAAAATCCCACGATGTCTGACAATATCACTCTGTTATTGAGGGGGAACTCATTAAATTTCTCCGCGCGAAAGGTTCGTTCTATTGTTATAATTCTTCCTTTTTGTTCATGTTCTTTGGTTTTCTTTGTTAATTATTCTAAGTTTTTAAGTAGTTTCTAATAATTTGTTAGGTTTTTCAGCACTGCCGGTGATCTTTCGACTCTTTTTACCGATTGATTTTCAAAGGTGAGTAAATCTTTCATTTCTAAGTTGCAGTTTTTTTAATTGATTTAGATTTGAATTCGTAGCATTACTTCTTTAATTCGTGATGTATAGTGAGTGATTTCTTTATTGTTTTCGAAGTATGATCTAGAAATTTTGTGATGATGTCCACATTGCTAAGGATATCCTTACGATAATTTCATTTTCTGATCACTGGAATATCTATTTTCTGAATCTTTATTCTATTTTTTTTTTATTGTGAATGCCATTTAATAATTAGAATTTCTATTTCTTTAGTGTATATCCTGAACCTTTATTTTGAAACTTGTTGGAATATTTTAGTGTTAAAAAGAATGATCAAGCATTTCTTTAGTGTTCTAAGAAGATTTAGGTTCAAACAAACAGTGTTGTAACTTGTTAAATTTTTGGTTATAATTTGTTAAAATTGAATTTGTATTCCAAACGCGGTTGACCCGTTGGAATTCCTTGGGAGGAGGATTTAGAAATTATCATGTTGGTTCGTTCAGCAGGTTAATTGCTGTTTTGTTGCTTATCTCAGGTTATCCGTGTTAAATTTATGACTTTTAATTTTTATGCCAAAAGTCTCACATTGTATGAGTTAGTGTTGATGGAGTACTTTAGCCTACATAAAAATACCAATATTTTATATTTTGATTAAACCAAATCCTATTCTCTCTTCTAAAGGGTAAAAGAACTATATAGTTTGAATATTCTCTTTTTTCCTTTATCTTTTGGGCATTTTCAATTAAACTCAAATATTTTAGATATTTATAAAATATCTAAAACTAAATATTTTTTGTATTTATACTTGGACTTAAAACTTTATAAGTTTATAATATCTATAATATTTAAAAATAGTCCAATTTTGTTTAATTTTGTATTCTCTTAATTTTTGTTCCTTGTCATTTATTACTTTATAGTTTATTATCATATTTCAATAGTTAAAATCATTAAAAGTTGTAATTATTTTTCAGAATTCCGTATTTTTGTTGCTCAATAGTGATGCAAACCTGATTATTTTACAACGAGATATGATTGTGAACAACAACAGAAAAGCCAAATCAAATTCTTGATTAAAAACTTTGACCCCTTAGACTAAATTTTAGAACTCAAGGTATATTAAATAAGACCCTAAAGGTTATAGTCAAATAAAGAACAAAAGGTATCAAAATAATGGAAATGATAACGCCACACTCAAGAAAGAAATTCGAAAGTGATAAGTCGGGTTTTTCGAATGCCTCAAGGTCAAAATCTTTATAAGTTTTATATTATTTACCAAAGGCAATAAGAGAGAAGCTTTCTATATTCATAAACAATGTTTGGAGCTGTGAGATCCTAAGAAGACGAGCCTATTTATAGTTACAAGGCTTTTACAAAGAAATAAATATGAAAAATAAAAGAAAATATGACATTTGTATGAGTTCGGCTATACAACTCGAGCAACTTGGTTGATTGAATAATGGCCTAAGTTTCTGGAATTGCTGTAACTTCTGAAAAACTTGCCCAGAAATTCATTTAAACGAATAATAAATCCATTAAGACAAATTCCTCTGCTCTCAACAGATCATATCAAGAAGTTTGCACCATGTCCACATTACAATGAGTAACTTGATGATAAGCACCGCAACTGGTCTTAATAGACTGACTGCATCATTTACACTAATCAGTAATATGCTTTACCTCAAATTGGTCTTTTATGGACTTATAAACCTTGGATTGGAAGTGTTTCTTTATTGTCATTATACTCTGCTTGTGTTTTAATTCGTCTTTGATACTAAATATTTGTCTAACTCTTGCATTCTCTAATACAAAGCTTGAAAATACATCCATCGTCTACAGCGTTATCAATGGAATAGAGGTAAACCTCGAGTGAATCGTTCTAGCAAAGATGTGCATGTCATTGAACTTGTTGATTTGTCATGAACATCTTTCATAGGATTGTCATCTTTATTATGGTAATTTCTTTCACTTTTACAGTTGAGGAAAACATCAATCGAATCAATGTGTAGCTGAATAGCTTTTACCTCAGTGTTAATGTAGTCATGTATAGGATTAACATGGTAAAATACAGAAAAATAGTCTCAGTCAATGGTGGGTTCATCACCATTACGTCTAGAAAAGCACTGTCCATAGTCATACAGTGGATGTTCATTGAGCTGTAGTGAACAATAATATTCTACTTCCCTTGGATTGGTATACTGATATTCCGTTGGTATAAAATGAAATGGAATGTTCACTTGATTGTTTCTATTAGAAGGCATAAATGTATGGGTATAGTATGCCCTAAAAATCATTTATATTGTCAGTTTCAAGATATATTTTATTGTATCACTATATATTTCTCTTTCTGTCATACTAATGAATTGGGTATATATATGAATGCCCTGATAATTGGATTGTATAAATTGTTTCTTACATACGCAGTATTGGCTGGGCATCGATATCGCATAGTAGATATACTGAATGTATCCGATGAATATCATAAGATGATATTAGTGTGGGTGATATAATAGTTATATCATTATGACATTAGTGTGGATTAACAGTTAAAAAACTGTTTTTCGAATGTGATCGAAAAAATGATAAATCACACAAAATTATGCAGTCAATGATTCGTCATTTGATTGTACTAGTGTGCGACGTACTCTTTTGACCTGAGACGTTATAATTATTGTCTAATATAGATGCATATGGTTCATATGGTGTATAAGTACAGAACTAACCATGTTTTGTATAAGAAACTAGTTTGGTCGTGTGTTGTGTATATCAGGATACGAATAATTTTCAAGATGAGATCTGTTGACCTGATATATATAATATTCGAGTTATCGTTGATTCAATTTGAATTCGAGTTCTTAGTTGGATATCAGTAAATAACTGAAACCCTAATACTTCTAGCCAGAGAACTCTTAAGTTATACGAAAGAGTTTGTAGTGATAAGTTTAGCGCGTAATGACTGATAATCCAAGATAAATACTAAATTTAGGGTTTGACTTTCTGTGAGTCTAGATTTAGTTGGGATTAGACGACGGAGGGACATTACTCATATGAAACGTACAATTGAATATTAAGGTTCGATGAAGACGTACAATCGAATATTAATGTTCGATGAAGATTTTCTTCATTGTGGTTTAGGGAATATGACGCATTGCTAGATGCCAATATAATCGTTAGACATTTAAATAGTCCGAAATGAAGTCGATGAGATCGGTTTCGGCTCATAGCTAAGATTACAGTGAACTCAAATGGATCACAATCATAAACCTACATTCAATTTTGCTATGAGAGAGATTAAATATTATCCACAAGAGAGCTAGCACTCTCAAAGATAATATTTGATCAAAAAATCATAATTGATATAATCGTTAAATAGTTTAACGAATCCAAGAGTTTTTATATATGACCCGAATGTAACTTATAGTAAGTTACAATATTTCATTATTATTTTGGAATAAAATGGAATTAAAATAAATTTGGTCAAAGTGAGTATGATTAGACTTAAGATAATTTTGTCATTAAATTATTTTACAAAGACAAAGTTATCGTTTTGCATATTACTATTACCAAGCCTGTATAACAAGCTTTGAGACATAAATGTTTTTGAACTTAAAAGGAAAAATGATCCCTTTTATACTAATGCCATAATTATTAAAATGTTTTTGACTTAAAAGTCAAATACATTTTAATAATTATGGCATTAGTATAAAAGGGGTCATTTTTCCTTTTAAGATTAATGTTTTTCAATTTTTGGAATTGAAAAATCCCTGGGCGTTGGCTGACGGACGAGGTTTCCTCGTATCCAAAAAAAAAAAATTGGAATTGAAAAAACATAACAATTTTGCTCTCATATCTCTCTCTTTCGTTAAAGCATTTCAAGGGCATTTGAATTTGATTCTCTTGGAGGTTTTGAAGTTTTTCACGCTTTCTTCATCTTTCAAACACTAAAGGTTAGTGTTTATATCTTTTGTTTTGATAGAAAATGATTAAAATGATGTCTTTGTTCATTAAACATGTCATTAACCCTAAATAAATTTTAAAATTGTTATGAAAAGTAGTTAAATTAGAATGTAAATATATATATTAATTAGGAGTTATATAGTTTCCTATTATAGGTCTAACTTTTGTATATAAATATAGACCTCTATTATATGAAAATTCTTCTTCTTCACCAAAATATCCTATTGTGTATGTTTGATTACAAAAATTATTAACAACACATTAAATGGTATCAAAGTTTTGTTAAGGTGTTGAGAACATGATTAAAAGCATCATTTAATCTCATTTATCATATAATTTGAGATTCGATCGCATAATACGCATTATCTGTTATAAAAGTATGTAATTACTATTTTGACTTGAATTACTATTTACATGATATTATTCACATAAATAGTGATTTTTTGAGTAACGTTATTAATTAAACAAGCACGTTCCTTACTCGTAAATTTTATTTGTCTCACAAATAAAATTATTATTCACGACTCTATTAAGGTTACTTATTTCATAAGTAATCTTATTATTCGATTTATTTAAAATTATTTATCTCATAAATAATTCTGATTCGCTCGGTTTAAATTTTTTCTCTCATTAATAATCAACTTGTGGTTGAATAATCATGCTCGTTTCGCACAAGTAGATTATAGTTATTCGGCCTAAGGATTACTAATTTGATTATTATCATTTATATAATAAGTGATAGTATAATAGGTTCAATTTTATTATTCGATACTTGAATAAATGGTTTACTTTAATCGATCCGGGATTACTTGTCGAACAAGTAACGTAATTGCTTAAATAATTAGGCTAACTTATAATGCACTCAATTTAAAAGTCAACAAACATAATCATTCAATAAATGATTATGGTATAAAAATTTTCAAACCAATGATTATTAATAATGATCATGTCATTATTCAATCATTTCTAAAATGATTAAAATATTTTAAATTATTATCAAATAATGATTAAAACTTTTATTTTATAAAATAAATATTTATAAATAAATTTTGGTTTACAAAGTCAATGAAATGTCAAACATTTCATGACTTTATCATACATTTATACAGTAATACTTTATCTTTCTTATAAAAGAAATCTTTTACCTATAATTTTTGATCAATTTATTAAAACTAATAAGGCAATATAAAAATAAAATCTTTTATATTAATTTGACAATATTTTGTCAAAGCTTAGTCAATAAAATAAGAGTAAAAACCACTCATCCATCCATTAGTAACCAAAACATTGAAACTTTGACAAATTTCTTTGAAAAAGTTATATAAAATGATGACTTTATCAAAATGATAATTTTTAACTTGATTTGTTGACTTGAAAAATGCATAAATATATGATTTATTAATATATTAAATATATCAAATCATCGTTTATGTATTAACATATATACATTCATGCATATCTATTAGTGCATTATTAATCTATTTAATTAATACATCATATGCAGTAATCACTAATTAAATATAAATGATAATTAACAATTAATTATTATTTACATTTAATTGTCAATCAACCTAAAGGAATCATAATATTCAATATAAAGTAATTAACCATTAATTATTCAGATAATGATATTAATAATGTCATTAGGTATTAAACAATTTAATCCTAATGCATTAGTATTTGTTTAACAATTAAACAAATATAGTTAATTAAAACACTTGTAACACATGTATTAAACAATATAAACAAATCATATTAACTATAAATAATAATCATGTAAGCTAAATTAATATTTAATAGCCTTTACACAATATCATTTACAAGCTTAACAATTTAAGCATAAAATAATAGAACAAAACTTACATTTATGATGTTTTTGTCTAACCGAATATTACAAGGGTACGAAATAATTCCATGGCCATTTTATCATATAAAAAGCATGCATTCATGACATAATACGTAAAACACAATAATTGTATTTCATATATTTCAAGATGGTTGAATGCTTTCACAAGGGGTTTTTAAGATCTTTTTATTTTCATCTCATGAAACAATTATTCTCATGATATTTTTATTATCTCATGAATCATATAATATCATATATTTTACAAGAAAATGAGCTATTCATTATCTTCTTCACTTGAACATTTCATATTTTCATAAACTTTAACCTAGGTATTATACTTTCATAAGTCATTTCAATCAAAAACAAGTTTTCATAAATTTTATTAATAGGAAGACCCAATACCATTAGGTATTAATCTTATTAATCTTAAATTATTAATATTTATTTAACAATTAAACATATATAATTAATGAAAATTATATGATATACAAGAATTAATCAACATGGCTAAACAATTTATTATTTGTGTAATTAATTATTAATTACATTAAATAATGATTATTTAGGTTGCTTTAAGATGCTCGGGAATTTAGGATATAAATGATAATTAATGGTTAATTGTCATCATATGGCTAAACAAATATTAATTCATATAATGAATTAATTAAATGGTTAATAATGCATTAATATATATATATATATATAAATGCATGGATGATGGCATGATACTTTTGAAGTATTAATAAATCATTTATGCATTTATAAATCAATAAAATCATTTTTAAAGAAAATTATCAAGGTTGGATACAAATGCAAGTTAAATGATTTTTGTTAAAAACATTTATTGCTTCCTTTGCTAAATGGCCGAACATAGTCAAGAAGAAATTGACAAATTTTTCAAAAAATTCATTTTTTTGGTTTCTTTTGCTTGCTTGGCTAAAGGTTAGTCAAAGATATTTTGACAATTGTTGACAAATGCATTTAAAATTCCATAGTTTTTGTTTCTTCTTTTTGTTTGACATATAAGCATGGATAAAGCCATAAAATGTTTGATATTTCATTGACTTAACCAATCATAAAATCTTTTATTTTCTTCTAAATGGGAGAGAGAAAATATTAATTATTATCTATTAAGAGGACTAGCATTCTCGGTGATGATAATTGATCGAAAATTATAAATTATTTATACGTTAAATAGTTTAATAATTTCGGAAGCTTGACAAATTGATTTAATTATAACTTGAAGTAAGTTATAATATTTCATAAATATTTTAGAATATAAATAAAATTAATTAAAATTGGTCAAAGTTAGTTTGATCGGTTTTATGATAAATTTGGTATTAAATTATTTAATAAAGGGTAAACTTGTCATTTCATCATATTTTACTATTAAAAAGCTTATTAGACAAGTTTAGAACATCTATGGATTTATTTATATTATCTTGGATATTTTAATAATTATGGTAATAATCATAAAACAAAATGACTAATTTTTATACTATGTTTTCATTTTTGCAAAAATTAAGAAAACAAAGGCATTCATCCATATCTCTCTCTCATCTCACGGCCAAGGAAGCAAACAAGAGGTTGGTTTTGAATCTTGGAGACTTTCATATTTTTTAAGCTTGTTAATTCACCACCAAAGTCTAAAGGTTAGCCATTAACTCTTGATTTTATTGTTTATGCTTTAATCATGAAATTAGCATGCTAATCCTTATCTTAAAATTTTATAATCCTCATCAATACCTACAAAATGATATCAGAGCTTTGTTAAGGTGTTAAGAACATGATTTGAAGCATGATTTATATTTATAGAAACTTGATTTTGGTTGAAATGGCTTATAGAAGCATAATGCTTAAGTTAGGATTTATGAAAATATGACATGTTCAAGTAAAGAAAATAATAAATAATTTATTTTCTTGTTGAATATATAATATTATATGATTCATGAGATGATGAAAATATCATGAGAATGATTATTTCATAAGATAAAAACAAAAAGATCTTAAAAGACTCTTGTGAAAGCATCCGGCCATCTTGAAATATATGAAATACAATTGTTGTGTTTTATGTATTATGTCATGAATACATATTTTTCATGTGATAAAATTACCATAGAATTATTTGGTACCCTTGTAATATTTAGTCATGCAAGAACATCATCATAAATGTATGTTTTATTCTATTAATTCATACTTAAATTGTTAAGTTTGTAAATGATATTGTGTAAAGGTTATTAAATGTTAATTTAACTTGCATGATTATTATTTATTATTAATATATTTTGGTTATATTCTTTAATACATGTGTTACATGTATTTCAATTAATTATATTTGTTTAATTGTTAAATAAATATTAATATATTAGAATTAAATTGTTTAATGCCTAATGGCGTTATTAATATCATTATATAAGTAATTAATAATTTATTACTTTATATTGAATATTATGGTTCATTTAGGTTGCTGGACATTTAAATGTAAATGGTAATTAATTGTTAATTATCATTTATGCTTAATTAATAATTAATACATATGATGTATTAATTAAATAGATTAATAATACACTAATGGAATTTTATATATATATATATATATATATATATATATATATATATATTATTTTTATGAAAAATGTATGCTTGAATGTATTATATGATATACATGAATGATAACTTGATATATTTGATATATTAATAAATCATATATTTATATATTTTTCAAGTTAATAAATCAATTTGAAAATTGTCATTTTGGAATAACATCATGTTATACTGTTTTGTCAAAGAAAATTGACAAAATTTTAATGTTTTGGTTACTAATGTATAGGTGGTTGATTTTCACTCTTATTTTGTTGACAAAATATTGTTAAACGAGTATAAAAGCTTTTATTTTTATATTGATTGATTAATTTTAATGAATTGATCAAAAATTATAGGCAAAAGGTTATTTTTACAAGAAAGATAAAGTATGGTCGTATAAATATATGAGAAAGCCATGAAATATTTGATATTTCATTGAATTTATAAATTAAAATTCATTTATAAATATTTGTTTTATAAAATCAAAACTTTAGTTATTATTTGATAATGATTGAAAGTGTTTTAATTATTTTGAAAATGATTGAGTAATGATATGATTATTATTAATAATCATTGATTTAAAAATTTTTATGGTATAATCATTTCAATAAATGATTATGTTTGTTGACTTTTAAATTGAGTGTATTATAAGTTAGTCTAATTATTTAAGTAATTACGTTACTTATTCGACAAGTAATCCCGGATTAATTGAAGTAAATCGTTTATTCAAGTGTCAAATAATAAAATCGAATCTATTATATAATTACTTATTAGATAAGCGATAATAATCGAACTAGTAACTCTAGGACCATATAATTATAATTTACTCGTGTGAGACGAATATGATTATTTAACCACAAGTTGATTATTTGTGAGATAAATAATTTAACCGAGTAAATCAGAATTATTTATGAGATAAATAATTTTAAATAAATCGAATGATGAGATTACTTGTGAGACAAGTAATCTTAATTGAGTCATGAATAATGATTTTATGTGAGACATAAAATTTCTTAGTAAAGAGCATGCTTAGTTAATTAGTAACGTTATTTGAAAAATTACTATCTATATAAATAGTATCATGTAAATAATAACTCGATTCGAAATAATAATAACATACTTATATGATAAGTGATGTGTATTACGCGAACGAATCTTAAATTGTGTGACAAATGCTTTTAAGGTAACATGTTGTACTGAACATTGGTTATATGTATACGTGTGTGTGTATATGAGATATGCATGTGTGTGTATGTATAAAAGAAGATAACTATTCATATGGTGAATATCTATCAATGTTGGTGCTTGACTTTAAAAAATAATTTTGTGAAAGAATACTTGATAATTTCTCCTTAAGTAATTATCATATTCATAACTCCTATGTGGGGTAGACGATGACTCTTTGACATAAATTTCTTACTCCAAAATTTTTATTATGTGAGGGGTATGGGATTTGCATCATTGAATTGGGTTTATTTGGTTCTTTGTGGTATTCAAATTTTGATCAAGATTTTATTATATGATATTAGGATGAGAATACTATTCGGGAATGCGCAATAGTTTAAAAATGACTAATGTAGGACTCTAGGATTTTTATTATGTGAGGTGTCTGAAATTAAGGCAAAGATGTTAAATCGAGTCCTATATATGATATAGAAAACAATTGTTCTTTACTCATCGAAATTGGTTGTCCAATATTTTTATTATGTGAGGTCAACTAATATAGATGAGAATTCAATTTCTTATTAATTTCTTAAAAATTTCAACAAAAATTTAAGTACTATTTTAGGGAGTATAGGATTTAAATAGAAAGTGAGAGCTGATGAGATCATGTTTTATAATTGTTTTCAATTGTTAAATTTAATTTATGATATACTATTCTGATAAACTTTCTTTTGTGTTTTTTCAATTCTCTCAAGCTTTTATAATGTCATCGAATGTTTTTTAGAAGATTCTGGACAATCATATGCTCATAAGTCTTAATTTGAAGGATTGGTTACGGAATTTGAGAATCTGAAATCTGAAATGCTCCATAGTCCAAAGGTGAGAATTTTAATGTCTTAGAAGAATGATCGACATCCCAGATTGAGTTCTTAAGTTTATACTGCTAAACGAAACCTACGATATCATCACAATCAACCTTGGGAAAGCGGAAGACATGGTCAGTACTATAACGGTTTCTCCTCGATAGAGGGTTATTTAATGCTTACTTTCGCCTTGAAATGAGAGTGTGCGGGCAGTTATCGAGTTCGAAAATCTTGGGTATGTATTAGAGATTGAAATGCTGATAGTGTTAAAGGTAGATGGTCCCCAGAAGGAGCATGATACTTTTAATAAATGGCATGCCGATAATCGTAGAGTGAGACTCTACATGTCAGTCCACGAATCAAGAGCTGCAAACTAAATACAAGAGTGGTATGATAAAAACCCTCATGTAGTTGAATACAAGATATACTCTATTCTTTTTAACATGAGGCTCAGAGAGGGAGTCTCACCCGATGATCATGTCATCAAAATGATTAACATGATCTGTTATGAATGATCGCTTTAAAGTGAATTTAATTATGTAGTCTCTCCCTCCTAGTTATAAATCGTTTATAACTAATTATAATTTGAATAGGATTGAGCAGACTCTCCCAGAACGTCCAGTGAACTTTAGGAGTTTTATAGACATAACAATAAAGGTAAAGGACATAAGAATGTCTACATTTCCACTATCAATAGGACTCATAAACGATCAAAATGCACATCTTGAGGTCCAAAAATTAGACCCAAAAAGAAGAAAGCCAAGAAGGTTGAACCACTCAAGACATCCAAACCCAAAATCAAGTCAAAAGGAAAGTGTTTCCATTATGGTGCAGACGGACATTAAAAAATAAATTGCCCACAGTATCTCGATAGTCTTAAAAAGACTAAGAGAAATATGTCTTTTTGTTCTATGATTGAATATGAGTTAAGTGTTAATTCTAACATTCATTCATGGGTTATTGATTTTGCAGTTACTTTTCACATATATGCTTCTATACAAGTAATGCAGAATCGTTCTGTATTGCCACATGATGAGATCATGCTGAGGATAGTTGATGGAACAACGATTGCTGTAGAGGTCATAGGGACGTGCGAGTTGAAACTACCATCAGGACACATTTTAAGACTAAAATGAGTGCTGTATTTTGCTTTAGCAAGTAGAAACATTATTTCTGTTCCTCTGTTATGTAATGATGGTTATTCTGTATAATTTAATAGAAATGAATGTAATATACATTTTGAAAATATATGTATGGGAAAATTTATTATTACAAATGATTTGTATGTTTTATAATTGGATAATTGTTATTCAGTTTTTATTTTTTCTAATAAAAGATTTTATATTGATACAAATTTTAAATATCTATGATACCATAGATTAGGTCATATTGAAGATCAACGACTTAATCAGCTTGGATCTAATGGGATATTGATCTCAATGGATTCAGAATATTATCTGACCTGTAAGTAGTGTCTCGAGGGAAGATGATGAAATTTCCTTTTAAAAGTAAAAACAAAAAGGCCAAAGAATTTTTGGATCTTGTACATATAGATGTATTTTGATCATTTAGTACGGCGATTAGAGGAGGATTTGAGTATTTTATTACCTTCACCGATGATATATCTCAATACGGATATATGTATTCGATGAAATACAAGTATGAATCCTTTGAAAAGTTCAAAGAATTCAAGAATGAAATCGAGAAATAGACAGAAAAAAAGTATTAAAGTTTTGCGATCAGATCGTGGAGGTGAGTACTTAAGTACTGAGTTCTAAGAATTATTGAAAGAAAATGAAATTATCTCACAAATAACTCTCCGTATATACCACAACTTAATGGTGTATTAGAAAGATGAAATTGTACTCAATTAGATATGGTGCGATTAATAGTGAGTTTCACAGACTTATTATTATATTTTTGGGGATATGCTTTGCAGACAATTGCGCATATTCGAAACAAAGTTCCAACCAAATCAGTCTCAAAGACTTCATATAAAATATAGAGTAGGAAGAAATACAGTCTCAATTGTATAAGAGTTTGAGTTTATCCGACATATGTCAAACAGATGAGATATAACAAACTTGACAATAAACAGAGGTGAGTTAGTTTATAGGATATTCTAAAGATAGTTTAAGATATTATTTCTACTTCTCTTCTGATTAAAGAATTTCGATCAGTAGAAATGCATATTTCTTAGAGAAAGAGTTTCTTAAAAAATGTTGTTCGGGTAGAGATATTGAGTTAAAGGAGCAGTCCTTAAAAACTCGAGCCGACAATGCTGATACTGGAGAGTTCAGTCAGCGACCTTCTATATCGATTAACCTAGTTTCAACTCAAAAATTTGTTAGGGCTCCTAAGCTCCTTAAGAGATATATATTTCTTAATAAGCAAGATTTCTAATTTTATCTAGTGGGAGGGACAAATCATGGTAATGATCCGAAAACTTATGAGAAGGTTATCATAGATAGAGATTTAGGAAAATAGTTAGAGACAATAAATTCTGAGATAAAATTTATACATATAAATCAAGTCTGGATACTTGTTGATCCATCAGAGAAAATAGTTTCCATCAACTATAAGTGGATCTTCAAGAGAAATATTGATAAGAATAGACAGATAGAGATCTATAAAACACGATTGGTTGCGATGGGTTCTACTCAGAAATAAGGGTTGCATTATGAGAAAACCTTCTCGCCTGTTGCTATGATAAAATCGATTCGAATTATGCTAGCCTTAACCGCATACCATGATTATGAAATTTGATAGATAGATGTGAAGATTGCGTTTCTCAATGGATTTATTAAGAAAAATCTGTTTATAAAATAGTCTGTCGAATTTGTATCCACTACTAAACCAAATAAAGTATGCCAATTCTATCGATCTATTTATAGATTGAAGCAGACCTCCAGAAGCTAGAATATCCGGTTTGATGAGACAATCAAATTATTTGGCTTTATCAAAAATTCGGATGAACCTTATGTATACAAGTGGGTTAAGAATCATGCTATTACATTTTTAATATTATATGTAGATGATATACTATTAATGAAAAATGATGTAGGCATGATAACAAAGATAAAAATCTGGTTATTTAGAACATTCTCTATGAAAGATCTGGGAGATACGATCTATGTTTTCGAGATTCAGATCTATAGAGATAGATCGAAAAGGATAATTGGATTATTCCAAAACCTATACATTGAAAATATGCTAAAAAAGTTCAACAAGGGAAACTTTAAAAGAGGTTTCTACCTTTCAATCATGGTCTTTATCTTTTTAAAAATAATGGTCCAAAAACCGATGAAGAGCGATAACGAATGTGTAGTGTGTCCTATGCATCAACTATTAGTAGTTTGATGTATGCCATATTATATACACGACTTGATATAACAGATGTTGTAAGTGTTATAAGCATATATCAGGTCAATCCCAGAGAAAAATATTGATTAACTGTGAAAATAATCTTTAAGCACTTAAGAAGGATTAAGAATTTAGTTTTGAGTTATGGAGTTCAAGAGTTGAACATCCATGGGTACTCAGACTTAGACTTTCAATAAGATGTAGATGATCACAAGTCTATATCTGGTTTTATCTTTTTGTGTAATTGAGGTACTATCCGTTGAAAAAATTTCAAATAGACGACAACATCTAACTCCACTATAGAGGCTAAATACATTGTTGTTTCAGAAGCAGCAAAAGAGGTTGTTTGGATGAGAAAGTTTATATATGAACTTGGTGTGGTTCTAGATATAGCTTATCCGATACACGTGTTTTATGACAATACTAATGTTATTGCATAGGTAAAGGAACTAAGAGTACACTAGAAATCTAAACATATTCAACGAAAGTACCATATTTTGAGAGAATTTATTGCTATTGGAGAGATAACAATATACAAGATATCTTCAGCAAACAATATCGCTGACCCTCTTATTAAAGTGATGACACTTAAGCAGCTGAAGCAACATCTTGAAAAGGTGAGTATTAGATACAACAATGAATAGGTTTAGTGCAAGTGGGAGTTTGTTACTGTAATATGTTCTAGAATCATTCATGTTATCGATTTCAGGATATATTTTATTGTATTTATATATATATATATATAAAGAAATTATTTTTGTTCATGTATGTATGATGCTTTCTATTTCTATTATACTAATAAATTGAGTATATATATGAATACCCTGATAATCGGATTATCTAAATTATTTTCTATATATGTAGTACCGACTAGACATCGATATCGCATAATAGGCGTATTGAATGTCTTTGATAAATATCATGGGATGATATTAGTGTGAGTAACATAATAGTTGTGTTATTAGGACATTAGTGTGAATTAACAGTTCAAGAGTTATTTTTCGAACGTGATTGAAAAAATAATGAATCACACAAAATGTATGCAGTCAATGATTCGTCATTTGATTGTGCTAGTGTGCATCGTACTCCTTTAACCTGAAACGTCAAAATTGTTATCTGATATAAATGTATATGGTTCATATGGTGTATAAGTACAGGACTAACCATATTTTATATAAGAAATTAGTTTGGTCATACGTTGTTTATATCAAGATACGAATGATTGTCAAGATGATCCGTCGACTCAATATATATAATATTCGAGTTATCGTTGGCTTGATCCGAATTCGGGTTATTAGTTAGATATCAATAAATGGCAGAAACTCTGATACCCCTAGTGATATGGCAATAACCTAGAATCAATGTCTAAATTATCTCCATTTCAAAGATTGTTCCCAAAACTAAATTCAATCAATCTAAAAGAACCCTTCACCCCCAAAACAGCAAGGAATTGGTAACAAAGAGTATCAAGATTTGCAAGAATTGAATTAACGCCACAAGTTAATACTTACTTGATAAGTTGAATCAATCCTTAAGGTAAAACAA
>JAVXUL010000008.1:220325-242819 GCA_035590515.1 Trichilia minutiflora | reverse complement strand
ACAAAATCGTGAGACCCAAAGGTTGGGTCAAAGCAGACAATATTATTGACAGACTTGGACCAGGGGGGAGGGAAGGGAAGGGAAGGGGGTAGGGGGGCGGGGACCTTGGAGTCTTCAAGGTTTCAAGATCGATTCTCACTTCAGCTATTAACAATATATAAGGTTACGATTGTCAAATGAATTGGGTCGGTTTGGCTCAACTCGACTCGATTCATTGTGGGCCGACTTTAAATAGATCGAACTGAGCCAACTCATTTATTATGTGAATCAATATTTTGTTGATCCTAATCCGGTCCACAAACTAACGAGCATAAATAAATCGACCCGCGAACCAACTTTAAAAATTTTAAATTTAAAAAATATATATATAAAATATATTAGTTATTAATAAATATTATGTTAATAGCAGTAATAAGTTTATAATCTAAATACAATATAAACTAACTATATTATAATTTAACATACAAAAATTTTAACAAATCAAATAAAAGTTTCATCAACAATTATAAGTCTAAATATATAATCTCAAATCTCAAAAATATACTAATCCAATACTACTCAATATTAATAAATAATAAGTCTAATATCATTATTAACATTCAAATATAATCAATCATTATTCAAATATAAAGACTAAAAAAAAATTAGATTTAATTTTTTTTTTATTAGGTGAGTTAAACGAACTGATTCATAGATTAAATGGATTAATTCGTTTAATCAGCGGGTTAAAGGAGTTAAACGGATCGGTCTAAATCGATTCGCGAATTAAACGAGTCAATTTTTTTTGTCCTAACCAATTTAAATGATAAATTAAATGGGTCAACTTATAAATTATCGGTCTATTTAACAACTCTATATAAGATATCTATTTAGAAGCGATTTAATATTATTATTATGGCTATTGAAAAATATTTTAAAAAGAGTTGAGTGATCCATCTATATCAGAAAGGTTAATTAATATTTTCAAGTTTTAATTATTATAAGTAATTTATCAGGTAAGTTAACTAGTTATAAGAGATTTAATTGATATTTAATAATTAACTGAATAATTTTGAAAATAAAAAATTGAAGACATTGAAATTCTCAAATATAATTCGAACGAGTTTGATTTTAAAAATTATTTTGTTAAAAAATAGATTTAATTAATAATTATTTTTTAAAAGAAATCCAAGAACTGCTTTTTGATATAGGGAATTTGAGTGAAATTTTATTTTGAATATTTTTTTAGTTTAAAGAAAAGAAATTAAAATAAAAAATAAATAAATGCAAGAAAATTCATTTCGCTTTTTTAATATCCCCGTTCAAAGTTCAAGATACAACATTTCATGATTCTTTCTTAACCAGAATGTTCAGCAATGAACTGTTTGATGATTTGCATCAACTGATTTACTGCTTCAGAGTTAGGATCAATGGTGAAAAAGCCATGTTGCTTTCCTTCAAATTCAATATATTCAATCTTCTTTAGAAACTTTGCAATCTCTTTGCATAATCCTCAGCTCGATCTTTCAGCAAATCACTTCCCCCAACTACCACCAAGATTGGGTCGAGATTCACAGCTTCAAGACTGCAACTCGATGGACCAAATGGGTTCACTAATGGATGATCGGTTGTATCTCCAATTGGTGTAGACAACCTCCAAAACCTAGTGACAATGGAGATGGTGTTAGATTCAACCCAGGTTGACAACAATGAAAAAAATATCCATTTTTATGAGTTTTGGAAAAACCTGTCAATTAGGTCCAAATTGAGGTAAGCTTCCTTTGATCCCTCAGCTTCTGACCTGCTTCTCACTGTCCCACCGAAAAAGGGTGCCAGAAGAATATAACCCTTCATTTGAACCGGAGATAATTCCGGCGAACCAGCCCCTTAGCCGAACTGCCAAATTATGAGCAATGTTCCCACCAGCCGAGTCTGCAGATATGAACAATTTCCCGAAGTCTGCAACTTCAGTCAGCCAAGTATCAGGCTCGTCTGCTACTGCTTGAGTTTGTAGCCATTGCACAGAGGTGTAACCGTCTTGGATGGCAGCCGGGAGTCTGTTTTCCGGTGCAATCGATAGTCCGGTGCAATGATCACGGCTTGAAGCTCTGAAGCCAGCTTAAAACACTAGTTTTGACAGTTAGGCCAAGTGCGTGAGCCAATGGAAAATCCGCCACCATGAATATAGTAGAAAATCAGCTGCTTGTTAGAAACGGGGCAGGCCGGCTTACATAACCTTAGATAGAGATTACGAACTGGCTCAAACAAGACATCTTTCCATACAACAGAACCATCATCATGTACAAGAGCACTTAAGCTTGGTTTCGACAAGCGAAAAATAGACCCGTCGGAGTAAACGAAAAGGACTCCTCGACATTCTTCCACCTTAGAAGGAGGATCTCCAATCAATCAACGAAGGTTCGAGGTTATTAATTTGCTCTTGTCTTTTTCTATTATCTAATGCAAACAAGCCCTTGGTTTTGTGGCTCTGCCCAACAAACGTAATGAACAACACAGTTGATTCATGAAGGTTATGACAGGGAAATTCTTTTATCAACAATTTTTTTCTACCATGCTTTTGTATTAGTGTTATGATTCTGAAAATAATTTAGTTCAAATATGATAAGTAACCATGAATTAGTTTTCTTCAAAATTAATCAGCACTAAGTTGAGGCAAGGCTGAATCATGCGTGGTCATTTTTTATCGTCACTGTTTATCTTTCCAATGACCACCCTAGGAGAGCAAGATTACTTGTTTTCATTTTGTTTCCATCTCATGTGTGGTGATATTATTTCATATCATTTAAATCCTCCAGAGAAGTTGGGGATGGAACATGGAATTCCTGGTTTAAGCCTGCTGAGGAACAGGTAAAATTATGTAAATACTGCTCGCGATTTTGTTATTGACTATTTGTAAATGTCTGATTTGGTTCTGATCTGCGGTCTATTTTGCTCCCTTCATATTTGTGGTTATATATCTGGTTTGTTTAGTGCTTCTGTTAGCTCCCTTCATATTTGATGTCTATTTTGCACTTCTAGGTGAAGAAAATGGAAGAACTGAGTGAAGGTTACAACATAAAATGGTCTCTCCCAGAGTCCCAGGTAATTTATCAGGATTGCGGCATTTCAACTTTCTTTCTTACTCTTAATTCTTGTTTTGTGTAATCATCACTCTTTTTTAGTTTGATTAAATGATGCCCTCAATTGAACCTTATCCTATATGGTCTGAGTAGTTGGTGTGACTCTGACAATGACATCAAGGTTGTTGATCTGATCGTATAAATTTTGTATTAACTTTGATGGTCAACTGTGTTCTCATCTCAATGTTATAAATTGATTTGGTGGCATTAGATTTGTATTAATATTAAAAGTATGAATGTTGATTCTGCTTCTTGAAGCGCATATGATCTTTGTATCTGCTGTTTAGTACATTTAAAGTTGCAATCACAATAGGATTACCACTTCTTCATAACGAATTCGCAGCAATCTTTATTCTTAAAACATTTAAAGTTGCAATCATAGTAGGATTACGACATCTTCATAATGAATTCACAGCAATCTTTATTCTTATTCTGTGTCTCTATGACAAGTAAAAAATGAGCCTAAAGATTATGTTTGGCAGCTTCTCTAAACATTCATTTTGTAATTTATTAGGCAATAATTTTGAGAATGAACTATACTTGAACAAATTCGTACACTTGTAACAAGCATAATCTGTATAATATTGTATTAAATAATTGATATTTTTAATAATTAAATAATTGTAACCTCAAAAATGGATATTGGCTAGCAGCCGGAGGTGATCCGTAGTGGTTTTTATTAATTATTAAATAATTAATAAAAAATAATAATGTATAATAAAATAATATTTTTATTTATTTAAAAATTTACAATTCAATACAATACTAAACATAATAACTTTATTAATACACTATAATACAAAATGAATCTGTTTTGAACTCACACCTTAGTTGTGAATTGTGATTCACTATAGCTCAAAGAGAAAGCATTGAAGTACAATTAAAAACTCAATAACTAATTATCAAACATGAACATGATTAAGACTATTAATTACACGAGGATATTAACGTCTTGTTAGAATTGTGATACTTATATTATACTTTGAAAATAAAATAAAAAAATTATTTAGTAATACAGATTTTTAATAGGATACACATATTTTTATATTTACATGCGATATTTAGAACGTGTTATAACAGGTATAACTTAAAAGTTAGCACACCATAATACCACAATAGTTTAAATTAAAGTAGGAGGACATAGTCATTTGTTTAGTAGTGAACCAATATACAGAATGCATGTATAAATTTAGCCAGAAAACAAACTGAAAGACAGAAACTACAATGTCCTCTGCTCATAATCCCAACTATCCATGCTGCAGCAATGGGATGATTCATGAATCATCTATCTTTTCACTGAGGCATAATATATTGTGATAGAAAAAACATTAAATAAATGGTGATTTGGAACAAAAATAAAATCTGAAGATCTGAAAAGAAATTTATAATTAATATTGGTAGCCAGAAACCTCTGACACTTACTAAAGGTATACTACAAATATTGTTGCAGTCCTGGTTGATGCTAAAAATCATTTGGCGAACCTTCGAGGAAAAACATTTGCTTCCTTAATTCACAGCAAGGGCGGTGTGGCTTTGCAATTGATTATAATTAAGAAAGAGAAAAAGAAAAAAAAAGTATTTCTTCCGCGATTATGACTAGGAAGAAGTGTTTTCGCTCCCATCTGCTCACTCACTGGGCGGTAGACAGATAAGCTATCCCTGATAAACTTTTCTATGTCTCAGGATCCAATCTTTATAATGATAAATGACCTGCATAATGGTTAGAGTATTGCTACCTGCATAATGGTTAGAGTATTGCTTTCATACGGCGGGAGTCATTAGTTCAAATCAAATAGTAGGTAGAACCTATTGGATTTCAGATGGCGGAGAGTCATTGGTTCAAATCAAATAGTAGGTAGAACCTATTACATAACCATGGTCAATGGTATCTAATAAGTTTTTCTACTCGAAATGTAATGATGGAAGAGCCATTGATAATAGTCAGTCGGCAGCAGACAACTTTTTGAATAATTCAATTATCAAAAACAAATACAAACTTTACAACAGAATTTAAAACTATTGTTGTTTCCACTTCACCACAATTACATAGTAAATGGTACACGAGATAAGGGAAGGGGAAAAAAGGATATGGATGGTAAATTGTACATGAGATAAGGGAAGGGGATGAAAGGATATGGACAAAAGAATTAACACTACAGTAAAATTCCTTACATATCAAAAATATTTCTGGCAGTGTAGAACAAAAATCTCATAGCCTTCTAGAATATCCAGAACCTCCACATTTCTTGCAGAGTATCAATCCTACAGAGAAATAAAATTCTCTTGAAACTTAAAAACAAATGCAGACAGAATACACCAAAACGTGTTTTAGTTCAAAGAACTGAACAATTTGATACATTATCAGGGATGTAGAGATTAAAACTAACACTATATACCTTAGAGAGTGAAATGATATTATCTAACAAAAAATAAATATCTTTAAAATGAACATTGACGTGCAATGTAAAATTTTTCTTATTGCATGGAGCAAGCACATCAAAAGGTTACGTCGAATAACACACACTAACAGACACCAAAGATGGTTCGATATCTCTAAAAATACATGGCCTAGAGAACCCAAAATGAAGATATGAAATTGTATGAGCTATAACCATTGCAATCTTTAACTATTTCTCACTAGTAGTGGTTCAAAATGAGGTTGAGGAAGGCCATGAATACAATCAGAAAAGACCCATTCTCAATCGATTCAAAAACTAGAATTGGAATTTCAGTCTTTATGCAGCATTCAATGAGCCTCAAAATATGTTTATGACTCATTTGTGAGGCATAGACAATGTTCTCGCTGCAAAATTCATATGCATAATCCTAACGCAAGCTTTTGAAGTGCTAGGTAGCAAGAGAGGAAACAACGACAACAAGACAGCACACTCATCCTAAAGCTATGCTCAATGATCGGATAAGTAAATCAATCTCAGCAAGATATACACCTAACACCAAAAAGAGGAAAAAAATGCGCCATAGTTTTTCACAAAATGTTTCCAAAGTATGGAGAGAGAGAAATAAACCTGCTCCCTTGCACACCCGGCAATCAACCAATCCTGACTCCATCTTCATCTTACCATCATTGCAGAAGACACATTTTGTACCACCTATCAAACACAGAAAGTTCAATTATCAAAATGCTGAGTAGATTAACAACAAAATACCATGAATTCAAATGGGACAAAACTAAATTACATTCAGAAACAAATGGTGGAAAAGTTAACCACATTGGACAAAAACCATACCATATTACCCTGTTAGTCGCATGACCTATGTACAAGTAAATAAGATATCTAAGATTAAGCTATAAAATTGAACAAACACATAAATAGCTTCAAAATTCAAACTCTGTATGTACACTTGGGACTACCAGGTTTATCACATCATTAAGTTAAGTGAGAGAAATTACCATTTCCTGCGCAGCGGTCACATGGTACAGGATCTCCCTGCAAAAATTTTACTGAATTAAAATGCTTGGCTGGACATGAAAAAGGGAAATTAGAGCACAGGGAAACATGCCTTAAGTCCGAGGAAGAGAGATAGAACAATGGCAACCAACACACTGATAGTAGTAAGCAATGTTTGCGTATCCAAAGGTCTATCAAACCCAGTGAGCAGAAATATTGGATGTGGGAAAAGCTTTGTAATTGTTGTGGATTGATTAATGGCCCTGTTTTTGTTTTCATGCTTCGAAAAGCAACGGGAGAGAAGGGGAATTTCTGATTTTGTGGGTAATATTTGCGGAACCAAATTATTTATCGATGATGATGATGATGATGAAATAGAAAAGAGACGGTGGAATTGGAGAGAGCAGAAACAGACTGCTGCCATAGATGCAGAAGAAGCGAATATGTTATATGTGGATGTCATTCTCTCTCGGCTCAGCTTCAACTGCCTTTGCATATCATTTTACTTTCCCCATTTTATTTTTTTTTTTCATTTTAATAAACTGTGTATTGACCGATTTGCCCCTGAATTTTGATGCACATCTTTGTTATCATATCGAAAACATTAATAAAAATTAAGATTTGGTTTAAAATTGTGTTCACTCTATTTTTTTAACACATTTTCACATTAATGTTTAATATTTACAAAAATTATTTTTTAAAAATATTTAATATTTAAAATTTTTATTTGACATCATATCTATTTCTAATACAATGCAATTATTACCTCGATTGAAATACAAAATCTAATTAGTGTAAGAAATAAGCGTGTAACAAAAGCACGTTAATTGATTTTAAAGTACATTCCCCACTTGGAATAATCTCTCATTGCGAACCCTTTAACCGATTAGAGTGACTGATCCAACTAACCTAAAATTATATAATAGAGAAAAATTTAGATGAATCAGGAGTGATACAACCAATCTGAAATTTGATATAAAAGAAAATTTTAAATAGATCAATGATAGGATAAATCAATAAAAAGAACTTACTTCAAATTTTGATAGTCCCAAAAAGTGATAAGATAATATTTAAAAATAAAGATAACAATTTGAACTATGATATTATTATTCATTCGATATAAATACAAAATGATTAAATAAATTTAAATTTAAAAATTTTAATATAAATAATAAATAAATTATATTCTTATTGAATGAATCATAATCGTATTTTTTATTCTTCTAAATTTGTTTATCTATTTAAGATAAAATTAGTTAAACAGTTATTCGTGTCTAATCAAATAATTATTTAAACGGATAATCGTATCTAAACAAATAATTATATTTAAATAAATATTAATATTTTAATACATATAAAATAATTAAATATTAATATTATAATTTTTTATAATCATAATACTAAATATAAAAATAAAAAATATAAATTTTATTTATATAAATTAATATAATATATGATTTATATATTAATTTAAAAATATACATGACTAAAAAATATTGATTATAAAATTGAAATTTTTAATTAGATTATCTTTTAAAAATTTATTTATAATTTAAATTAAAATAATATTTTAATTTTTATTTCTAAAATAATGACAATTTTTTTATTTTTAATAATAAAAAATATTTAAAAATTAATTTAATATTAATTAATAAATATTTTTAAATAATATAAAATATTTTATTTGTTCACATTAACATTTAAAAAATTTTAAATTATAAAAATATTAAAAAATTAAATAAATAATTATACTTTATAAGATTACCATATTTTGATCAGATAATCATACTTAAACGAATAACTATATCTAATAAAATAATTTTATCTACATAAATAATTATATTTAAATAAATTATATTTAAATAATTATATCATCTTCATACATATATTTTTAATATAAATAATAATTATATCATATTTATATTTAATAAATATTAATTATATTATATTCATATCATTTCGAATATGATCGATTATCACGCTTATTGCAGAGTGAAAATCACCTTTTGACTATTGTCTATTATCAATCTCACAAAAATCGAAATAACATTCACTGAATGACTTGCCCACCTCATCACCGGTGAATTAGACCCACTTAATTATTCTCTATTTCAACTCGGCTAGCCCTGTGACTTTCAAACAATCTAAAACAACCATTGCCATAAAATGAAATCACTAATAATCAAATATAAGTGAACTAATGGCTCTTGGTCAGCTAAACACTTTTTATACGTCGTACTTTCAAAGTTCAATGTAGAAGTATAATAAGTTATAAACATAACCAAACTTCATTTTGGATTGTAAGAAAGAAATAGATACAATCTCTATACATACTAAAAAAAAAAAAAAGATGTGAATAGTAATCCTTTCTAAAACTGACAATTAGGAATGCAGCTTCCGTCCATTTCTTGTAGAAAACAAAAATCTGGATGCAGGCTCACAAAGGGTTGCCTACGAAGTATGATTCATTCAATAATTGCCATCTACATGAACAAAAATCAGGAAGAAAACATAATTAAGAGAACAAGGAAAGATCTCACCCCACTATACCCTGTATACATTAACTAGTCCAAAAATCTCCTGCTTTTCGGTTGTTTTTCTGGGTTTATGTATTGTTAAATTACATTGAACTGAAGACGAAGGCACTGATGTATACTCAAAGAGGAACCTCGAATTTTAAAACCGCAAGTAAAAGCTATAGGGGATGCAACAACACTTGCAGATACACGTTTGCTAAAAGGGAGAAAGTCCTCCCATCCCAAACTAACAGAAGAATTACATAAAGCCGACAAAAATCAACCATCTTACCCCTTCTTCACTTGCAACTTTTACAACATCGCTTACTTATTTCTTTCTTCCATTTTTACAATCAATTCGTGTTTGAGGATTACCCACTTCATCCACAGCCATGATTGACAATTCAGGCACCTTCAAATGTTTTTTGCTAATTGTAGATTTTAACTGGCTTCTCATATGTGTGGCGATTCTGAAAACAGGCAAGACACCAGTACAAAGTCAATTTACCTTTTTACCCTATCTACTCATTTTTTATTCATTTTGACTGAATGTGCAAAACCACTCAAAATATATAAAATTTTGAAAATCAAGATCAACAGATTTGCATTTAAACAGATATAATTCACCTGGTTCACGGCATAAGCCCTTTTAGGGGCACTGTCAGAGTGTTCCAATCCAAGATACTGCTCCCAAGCACCATAAACATCTCTTCTCTACAGATAAATGTACAAGCAAATGTTTAAGCTCTCAACAAACACTTTAACAAAGACATGTATGGTTATGTATCAGTATATAGCACCTGAAAACGACTGGACACAATATCAGTGTCCTGAAGGTACTCTGGCCGACCCAGAGAAAGGAAAGCAAATTTCCACTGCAAAGGAGAAATATGAACAAACTAAGTCAGGTCTAATAAAATGATATTCATCAACAAGAAAAACTATGTACAGAATAATGCTATAAATAGGAAGAGTTCTTAAACACATATCATAAATATCATAGATAATTTACATGCCAAGGGCATTCTAATGTTGTGTAATGCATACATGGACAAAGGAATGAAAACTAATTTTAACGAAACAAGTGACCTATTTATAAATGCCATATGGACAGCCACATCATTTAGTAAAAACAGCCCTTTTTAAGTTTCATAGCACATTTAACATCATAACACTACATTAACAGAGAACTTCTGTTTCCCAATTTTGGTCCGATAAAACTACATTTTTAGCCTGGGTTCTTGCCCAGGAAAAATTAAATTCCAAAGCTCATTTGAAGTGCCCTGACACAAGTCTTTCCCCTCTGTTGTTTGTCATGTGTAAAGAAGAGGACTAGACCATGAACCCCATTTTCCTGATTGCAACATCACTTGTTCCTTTTGAGTTAAGCTTTGCAACCAAACTATTGTGGACAATTTTGGGCTCTACTTATAAAGGATATTTGCTGTGGTGAAGAAAACAAGGATAAGACCTTGCAGAAGTGTTCAGCAATTACTTTGTTGTGAGTGCTGGAACCAGGAATAGTTGTGATTTTTAATTTTTAATTCTTTTTATTTTCATTTTGACGAGCAGGAAGGGGAATGCATTGTGGGGGGATGAGATAAAATTCACTTTCTTGGTTCTGCATGGGCCCCTGTCACCGAGGATCTCCAACACTTCTTTTCATTATCATCAATCTTGATTGAGAAGAGCAGTTTAACTTGTATTATGGGGCAGTTACCACATGTTTTGTAGCTTTGGAAAGATAGTGTTTTGGGCCTAGTAGATTGAATTATTACCTGTTGACCTTTTGCTTAGTGCTGCACCACTTACTATTTCTCTATATAGATTTTCTGATTATTGTTAAACTAAACAAACAAAAAAAAAAATGCTAGAGCATGGTATAGACCAAGGAGAAGTATAGTATACCTTAGCAAACTCTTCATCAGGGACCTGTAGTTTCTTCTGTATTCGCACTTTTATTTCTGCTAAAGTCTCACCTTCATGTATGACTAAAAAAAAAGGTTCACCAAAGTTCTGAACTTGCTGGCAAATATAAATTGCATTAGATGGTGAGAAAGATTTCATGGCGATCACAAAATAGTATTTTTCCGTAAGAAATACAAACAAAATAAAATAAATACTCAATAACAATGCCTCCTGAAGAGTTCATTACCATCTGGTTCTGAGCAGTGTCTTTCGTAAAGTGATAAACATGAATTAGCCGATCATTTGGACCAAGGTTTTTTTCTTCTTCTGGAATCTGTGATATTAAAATGAAGGACATTGCCAGTAAAATGGAAACTCATCAAAACGTGAAAAAGAAACAAAAGAAATTAACCATTCTAAGGCTTCAATTGATATTGAGTTGCTAGAAGCACTAGATGTCAAATATTAATGGACAATAGATGGGTCCCATTAAAAGTTGGTGTTACTAAGTATTTGTTCAGCCATGCTTCCAAAGCACAGCAGAGGCACCACATTCCCAAACAAAGCCTAAGTCTAGCTGGTGACAGCATAAGCACTTGTTTTATATGTCTAAGATGACATGAAAGAAAGAAAGAGAGAAGGAAGGAAGACACTAACCTCTTCTGCCCTTAATGTCCAATATTGATCATTTATATTCTCAATCTTTTCATTCAGTGGAAAAATCTGCATAAATGTAACAGCAAGATTTGAGAGTTGTACAATACAATGACACTAAAAAATAAATAAGATGAATAAAATAATCAACAAAAGAAAAAGGAACAAAAAAAAAAGCTTTATGTGTTTGAAAGCTACAAAAGCTGATTCTGAAGAAGAGTAGAACAATGGAAGCCCAAGTCATATTCCACTCCTAGTTGCGGACGTGTGGCAAGAGGTCAGCAAATGGACAAAAAAGTGGAAAGGAAAAACGAGGGATGACACTTCAGTACAATAAAAAGGGTGGCAATTTTTTTAATACTCCAATTGGACAGAAAAGTGGGGAGTCAAAGATAAGGTATATATAATGTGCAAATTTACATGATTGTCCTCATCCTTCCAAACTTCTATCCTGTCATAATAGACACATCGAAGGAAAATACTGATCTTTCAGTTAAATCCACTTTCCAATTGCTTTTACCTTTCCATCCCTCTTACCAGTCAACGTATAAATGAGATAAACCACATCAGTGTTTCCTGTTCAATTATTAGTTAGAGCAGAGATGGCTAGCCAAAGAAAAATAACAGACCTTATAGATCTTGTGATAAAAAACTTCTAGTAATCGAAGTTCTGCATTTGGATGAGACAATTCCACCTGTTCCAGAATGCAGCATACTGAATAGTTACTAATGTGAAGCAGAAATGAAAGAGCAGATAACATCCATTCAAATAAATGTGCATGCTGTTAGTAAGGTCCACATTTTGCATGCACAGACCCAAAATATTACCTTTGTTTTAAGATCATTAATCACATCCCCTACAGTGCTCTGCTTTGGTAGTCTAATGGTATGAATACTTACCTGACAAAAATTTAGCCAAAATTTAGTTAAATGCAAAGCATCAAAACGGTTAAGAATATTTGTAAGAACACGATCCCCATTCTCACTTCATCCTTGGTAGCATAATGAAATGCAACTTTGAGAGTTTTCAAACATTGTAGCTCTGGAAGAGGAATGTCCAATACTTCATAGTATAATATATCACAAGTCTGTTAAAAAAAAGTGATGAAAAAAGAATTAGATTTATTTTCTCTTATTTTCAAGGTACATATGAATATCATGATTATTACCTGGTTGTAATGGATCAGCATATCAGACAGATGATCAACCCCACGATACCTTATGGGTTGAGGTTTAGGTTGCTGAGAGTAACAGTTGTGTGATGTAAGCCTGATTTTGGATGGATCATCCAAACCCAGTTGCTGAGCTACTTTTTCTACAACGTCATCATAAGTATGAAGCTTTGACCTTAAAATTCACAAGACAAATACCATCAAATGTGATGTAATTAATAACATCTTTACATTCATACACAATTTGATAAAAGACATCAATAGTAAAATTAATAGATATTGTCAATCAAAATTCTGCACTTACATCTCTAGACAGAAATCATCTTCCTTGGATTTTTCAAGAGAGCGAAAGTGTACAACCTATTACACAAAAATTTAGCAATCTTAAATTATGGGCTAATGCAAACACATTATTTATAAAAGCAGATACATTTTATTGAGCATCACTATATCAATAGCAAGAATATCCAGAAGAGAACACCCCCAATTATATGAAACTTCACATAAAACATTAACAATGAAGATATAATCAAGGCCCCGACTGACAAACTCATTCAAGAATATGATTGTATGAGGCTGGATAAACAATAAACGATTACACCATAACATGTGGCTAAAAGATAATATACAAACTTGAAACATAATCACCCAAATGGTACAGCTACAGGCAGGAAACCTAAGGGTCAAACACAAATCGCCAATATTTAGCACATTTAAATATCAATGGTCATGATGCAACCTAAGATCAATGTAAGGAAGGAGAAGGAAACAAACAAGCATAACAAACACCATCAAACATTTACATGGTGCACCAACAAAGGCTGTGTATTGGGGCAAACTTGAAAAATTTTACATGTTAATACTTCTACAAAAGTTTTTATTTAAAAATGATTGCAGGGCACTGATAATCAAAGGGATAAGTTTAATGCAGACCAGTTGCTTCTAGGAATATCCATGATAACAAAACAATAACTAAATTCTTATTGATTCAACAAAGATGCTGTGATTTTACCACATTAGGTTCAAAGAATACCAAAACTAACAAAAATGAAATTCAAAATAAGAATCTGAATACTAACAACAACTCTTCTTCAAAGGATTACAAAGACTCGTATTAATAGTAATTGTGATTTATTTTAGCTATTCTATAAAACTGCTCAAACAAGATTCATTTATAAAATGGAGATGCAAAATAAATAAGAATTGCTTAAGAAAGTAAAACTCAAATTAAATAAAACGTCCCAAGACTCAATAAACTTTGCTTTGATCAAGGATTCCAGTGCTTCATCGTCCGCATCATTCATCCTCAAATTTTGCTTGTGGTCATCTTCAAAATCATCATCATCATCATATGCATTAGGATAGACATTTAAAATGTTGTTTCAATGTAGACAATGAATCTTGAACTTTTCAACTTCCATAACACCATCCATCCAATCACAATAATGGCATGAAATAAAGTCTTCAATCAACAACTTCTCCAACCATGTCATGTGATAGCATTCACGCAAACTCTCGAGAAAGTACTGACAAAGAATTTTTTCACATTCTTCCACTTGTTGAAAAATCATGCAATAACCATCTTCTTTAAAACAAGAGAAAAATGAGATTGCATCAGACATTACCTCATCTGGTTTCTCAATGTCAAAAAACTCATCAAATTTTGGTGATTGATCTGATCAATAGTTGAGAGTGGAGCGGTTGATGTTGACGTGAATGACCAATCAATGGTCTCAGCAGATTCATCAACAACGTCCTCAATAATCAAAGCATCTTCCTCTTCAAAATCCTCCACATCATCATGAATATCGTCTTCATATTCATCTTCCTCTTCCACAAGATTTGATAACATAGCTACTAATTTTCTTAAACCTTGAGCAAGCAAATGCATATCCTATTTTATATTTTCAATGGCATCAAAATAGAAAAGGGCAACTCTGTGTTCACAATGTTGCCCTCTAAGTTGCATCATAACTTCATATAGTTCTTTTCTCTATTTTTTTCCTTAATTTTTTCCCTCTTTTTTTCTTACTCTCTTCAATATCTCTCTATCAATTTCTTTCATTTCTCTTTTTTGATATTTTCTATGCAATATGGTATAGGCATATTAGTCTAGTGTTTGGAACGATAATGGCCACCTTTGACTCTACCTAGCTAATGCAACTCATGGATTAGCCAAGGGATAGATTCAGTATTCTGTTGATTCTAAGATACCTGAAATAACGAAAATAAATAAAATTCTTGTTGATTCCACAGAATACCAGAAATTAGCGCTGCTAGATCTTATTGATTCACACATAATACCGAGAAATAACTGGAATGAAATCCACACCAAGAGTTTATTCTATAATAAACTGAACAATAACAACTCTATCTCAAAGGGATATTTCTAGACTAAATAAATTATACTTTGATTAAGAATTCCAGTGCTTCATGATCTGCATCAAACACATTTAAACCTTCTCCTTCCGCTGATATAAGAATCCAGTTGGCCATCACAGTGTTGTCCAAAGAGCAAGAAAATACAAGGAAACTCCAAATCCCTCACAATGTTTCCACTTGGCTGATTTTTGTATTTATTTATTTATCATAACAAACAAAATCTGCTCTCTAAGCTTCAAAACTTATAATTTGAAAAGTTATAGGGTTCTTCAACTATGACCAGTAATTAAAGATTGAAACCATGACTTTTTAGTTTTGTATGCTGTAGAAAGGGAATGTCTACACACATTAAGGAACACACATTCCAGACAATGGTCAAAGGTCAATATTGGTCTATGTAACTATCATTGTTAAGCAAAAAAGATCTGTTAATCATATTTATGTTAGAATATCATTCTGATTTCTAATAGTTCTCCCTTTTGCTGACAATTGTATTTAAATAGTCATCAAAATGCATGCATGTCGTGACCATAACAGATTTAACTTCCTGATAAACACCTTTCACGTCCTCAGAAACTAAACAATCAAATAAAGAGCAATCAGCTCAAAGAAATGTCATTCTATTCAGCAATCTACAGGATGATGGGTTTTGTTTTCAAACCAAGGCTGAAAGAATTATATGTGTGTGTGTGTGTGTGTCTATATATATATATGTACTGCCACACTACAAATAATATCAACTAATAAATACAGTCATTCTATGCAAACCCAGGTATACATATAAATATAGCTACATATGAAGCTCAGACTACAAGTAAATACAATATTCACATTGGAAAATAAAAGGAACCGGGGATGCCTACTTGACGATTGTGCACATAGTCCAAAAAACAAGGTACATCTGGATATCGAAATTGATAGTGTTGTTCAACTGCAGAAGATTTTTGAAAGCAAACAATGTCTCCATCTTCAAGCTGCAACAGATACAACTAATAAGTTAAAACTCGATTAAAGCCACACAAATCACTTTTAGTCTGTGATATATAATGTATACCTGGCTAGCTCGAAACGTGAATCTCTTTTCAATGGGTTCACACATCACATTGGGCTCAAACTTAATTTCCTGAACATCAAAACATGGGTAAGGAACCATCCTATAAATAACATACACCACCATAAATTTAAATTCAATGTGCTAACTGATTATCAAACGAATCAATAGTCCAATAAAACCTCTAGAATGAAAAATGAAAGTCATATAAATCTAGTCCCCTAAAGATCTTAACTCTTACACATCTCAACTCTTCACAATTCCAAATTAGAAAGAATAATAGAATAACTCTACCTTATGAAAAACCTGCCAACTCCTAAGGACCAAAGCATGAATAAACGGCCAAATAGAGCTGAGAAGAGGGAAAAAAAAACAGCAGTACCGGACACACCCTAGGGCAAAGAGCTCCTATATATGTCTAATCTCTGTCCACTGACAAATATAAAATAAGCTAGCGTATGAATTTTGAGTTTAACATCAAATAGCAATCTGTTTCTAGTGATTATGGAACAAAAGGATAATAAAATGGTGCGTTTACCTACATTTAGCCCATACTACTCCCTATTATTTTGTTACCTAGATCAACCTAACTGGATACTTGGAGCACTGAACTCCCTGTCAAAAACCTACATTTTCTGTGACTGGTAATGCAGAGATAAAATAATAGATGCTTAAATCTTCAGTTGGACTTGACCATCATCTAACCGATACTTGACCATTAATGATACCACAACAAAAATTTAGCAACAGGAAACAAACCTCATAGAGATCAATTTCTTCATCAGGAGCATAGCCAGCCATTTCATTTAGTTTTGACAAATATTCCATTGGCTTACCAGTACTCTTCACAAAAAGCCTTCCAACATAACTGTTATCATAGAAAAATAATCCCTGTATCAACTTGGACTGGAAAGGAGAACAAATATACACACAACTGTGAGGATAGAAAATGGCATAAAAAGTACCGTAGCTCTTCTTTCTCAGCGTCATAAAGCTTGAAGAAAAGTAATATATCTTCCTTCGTCTTCTCTGGTGGAGCAATAGGGCGTAAATCCTGAATAAGAAATGCTACCAATGAAGACAAACTGGAAGAAGATGGTGCTTCAAGGCAGAAACTAGGACTCCTAGTTGAAAAACAAGATTACCAGTCCACGTTCTACTTCCAAGAATAACTTCAGCTCTGCATTAGGACCCTTATTTGACACCTCCCTCAACTGTCCAACCTAAAATGCAGATAAAAAGAGAAAAAAAATTGTGAATGAAAATCATACATCTTCACATCCACAGGAACTCAGACAAAAACTTGAAATTCAGTAACTCCACTTAAAATAAAAAAATAGCCATGAACTGTAAAAAAGGGATTCTACACTGGAGTTAGAATAAATCCCGCCAGCAATGAACTGGAAAAAATCATTGCTGCATGCAGGACATTTAGCTACAAGATTATAAAATGCAATAATAATAACAGAAATTATATAACAGGTGGGACGCCAAATTTTTTGTAGCAGCAAAAACACAGTTGATGGGCATTGCTCGCCAATATGCCCAAATTATATTTTGCCCAAGAGATGGCACAATAATGACCTGACTGATTCAGTGATCCACATTTTTGCGGACAGCTTGTTCATTGTTTGTACATACTATTTTTATATAAATACATGCCTCATTTCTTATCAAAAGAAAAATGCAAGAGCAGTACATAGAATTGCATACCACATATGCATACACATTAAGCTAAAATAAAGTAGTACCATAAGTGCAACACATTAGCAATGTACAAACTTAACAACACCCATTGTTGCTAACAGGTCGCCATAAGACCCAAGCATACTTTAGGGGAAAAGAATAGAGTGGGTAAAGGTGAAGCTAATTACAATCACATAATAAGTACATCATTAACAGTACAACAAAGTATTATACTCAGTCAATCCCAGTATGTTCTCCGATACTCACAGATAACTTAGATCCCATCCTCAACCACCAAAAAGATTAACCAAATAGAGAAGGATAACCCATATCTCACCAATCACTTTCAAGGTAACTATTAGCCTGTCCGTGTAAGAATTATGAAGAAAACACAAAATGCAAGCAGAACTAGAAAGGAAAAGTTACTTAAATAAAAGAAAAAGAAATCCAATAGCCTGCAGCAACCTCTTGAAAATAGTATTGGAGAAGTAATATCATGTAGAAATTACTTACAGTTTGAGTTTCCTCAAGATGTGTCAATGGCCGATTAGGACGATAAGTATGGTTTTGGCGCTTTGCCCACAGCCAAAAGCGCTGAAATTGCACTGGAACACCAAACTCTTTAGCAACCTCTTCCTGCACACAACATCATGCAAAATCACTTCATGAAAACCTTACAGAAAGCAAGCTTGCTTATACCAAACACAGCACTGATATTTTAGAATGATATACAGATATCATATGATGCATACTTAACTATAAGATTTGTGGATAGTTCAGCAAAGAAAGATATAACTAGAAAATGATAATTAACCGACTTTCACATGTACATAGCAAAGCGTCAGCACCTTAGCAATTCATGATGTTATCGGACAGTTGCAAAAGAGGAAGGTTAATGCTTTTCATAATTTCATTCGAGACAAATTAAGCAACTGCACTTTTTGCTTTAATTCATTGAAATAGCAGGATACCAATTGACGTCTTCAAATCAAATACTGAACTAACTGGTCTGGCCAAGTTATTTGTTCTTTGGGGGAATTTCTGAAATATCTATGAGTAAACTTGTGGAATGGCTTTTTTCTGATAAATTCCACTGAAAATTAACTGGTATAACATCAAATAAACAAAAAGAGAACATCTCCATTGAATGTGGATATGTTTATTTTATGGATCACATGCGGAACAGCAACTAAATACTGTGATTGAAACATTTGAACACAACACCCATAATGGCTGTAGCTGTGGTCATGAAGCTAAATGTACCAACAAAGTAATGAGACAAATTGCCATGATTCCTATTCTCATGTTCTGTTCAAACAGCATCAGACCTGAAAATTTATGATAAGAAACACTTTTGAGTTATTCCAACAGAAAATCAATACTGGTGTAGGTTTAAGATCTGAGTTGTTAGATAACTAGCACCATTAATCTGTGATTGTACAGCCAGTCTCTACCCTAAGCAGAGGAAAAACGAATGACAAGAGAGGAAAGACCTGCCCTTTCCAAAGAAAATGAAAATGTGCTTGTATATACACAGAGATATAGAGAAAAGAAGCTGAGAGACTAAATTGAAAAGATCATCACAATAAATTCCTCTACAACCAGGAAAAACTCTGTTATTATACCTTGAAGAGGTTAAAAGGCACTTGCTTCTGAATACGGAAACTCCTGACTTTGTCATGATTCACAAGATCAAAATATATATCCTTTCCAATCTGTTCCACAAGGTCCTCATCCCGTGCAAACTAAAAAATATAATATAAACAGTAAGAAAGTGTGATAAACCAGGTGGTGGGAGTTAACTATACTCAACAAAGTTAGTTACATTAATAAAAGGTTGAAAGGGCCAACCTTTATAAATGTATAAAGGTGTGCCTCCGCCTTCTCTTTCTTCTTGTGCTCTTTTTCTTCTTGCTCTTTCTTCAACCTCTCCTGGGACAAATGTTTACAAGTTCTCAGGCCTAACTTTCCAAAAGAAAGCAATTTGGGAAACTGATTATATACAAGACTGTACAGCGAAACAAGGTAATCAAGCTTTAGCTTAAAACAACCTAGGTGAGAGGGTCAGTTGAGATTGTCTTGGTATTTTTTTTCGATAGGAAGAATTTTTCTTGATATTAACAGCCCACCCCCACCAGAAAAAAAAGAAGGTATTATTAGGTACTCATTACAGTATCAACCAAGCTAGAATAAACTACTACTTGATCTGAGAGGCTCGTTTACACTGGTTGCCAACCCAATCAGTATCAGCAAAGTTAGTTTCCTTTAGTAAAGTGTGGAAGCGCACAATATTAATTGAAATAAAATCATGCCACAAAGGTAATAAAGTACAGATCTTGTTAAATTCAAACTGATTCAAAGCTACTTGTAGTTATAAGAACAGAGCATCTTACACGGAGGTGCTCCGCAATATCCTTCTCATCCACATTGCAAATTATCTTGTCCTTGTCACTTTCACGTATATACACTAGCATGTATGCATTTGAATACTTGGTAAATTTAAAAGGAGTGTTATTGAATCCTGGATTTGTCTGTGGTAGCTGTCAAATCAAAAGCAGAAAAATAAGTGAATACATAAACCAGGAGTTGCTTATGACACTCAAAAAACGATAAGCAATTATTAATGCATCTGAAATGCTACCTCTTCTTCACCACCATACTGCTCTTCAAGTGCTCTTTTCATATCTTCTTTTGTTACTCTTTCATCATCAAATTTATACCTGAAATACACATAAACCTTAAGGCACAATGTAGTAATAGTATAAAATTAATCATAGCTGACCAATTATAATAATGGAATGCTATCACCATCTAATATTTTATATAAAAACACACCACATAACCCTTACGTTCATTAAATCTACATGCCAAGTTAATACCCAGTACTTTGATTTTGAACTAGGCCTAAATTACCAGAAAACTGCAAAACCCTAATAAGGTCCATTCAACTGGTATGGAACAATGAATACTATGGAACCAAAATGACAGTTGAATCACAGGTATTTACACAATTATCCCATTAATCACCCTACAATTTTCTTTTTCCGTTATTTTTATAATACACAATGGAATAAAAAGGAAAAATTTTCCCTAATACTCAATCCTTCAACAGCCACACCCACTAAAGTAGAATTATAACTATTTAATGTAGGATAATATGAAACAAAAGGCTATTCTGATTAGGTATAAAACCATAGAATTCAAGCACAAAGCTCTTCCCAGTTGTTCTTCTATAGACTTAAGAACTTGGAACAGAAACTCATACTCAAACAAGGAGCACACCATTCTTGTTTCACTGTGATGACTGTCAAAAGCAAATTGCCAGCCAGCAAAAGCAAATTAATATACCACAAAGCTCTAAGCAACAACTAAATCACCTCATTCCAAGAGCAAGACAAAGATTATAGATGAACCAATAAAAAACAAACAGCATACCACAGTTTATAGCATAATGTAACAAGTTGGAGCTCCCAGATGTATAAGAAAAATCAAACATCTTTTGTTAGTCTGACGCAACCATAAAACCACAACCTTGTAGCCAATTCTAAGTTTGGGTTTTATCTAGAAAATTCACTCATGGCTTTCATGTTTGCAAGATTTCATAATTTTAAAGATTGTGTTGTTATTAGTTTAAACTAAATCAGTTTTTAATCAAGGGTGTAGCACAGGAGTAATGGGTACTTCACGCATAAGGGTCCAATTTTAATTTCAGAAATCCTTCATATTGGGGATATTTTGGTAACAAGTATAAGTTGAGTTGTTACTTTCACTTAATCTTTAGTTGATTTAATTGTGGTCAATTAAGTTCTAATGCTATTGATATTAAAAATCCCTGCTATATTAAAATAACTAAGAATCAGATATGCTTATGAAGGTCTATAATAATTAAGTTCTTAATATAATCTTCTTCCAGTTCTTACAATAACTCGAAGCTCAGGTAATGTTAACAGTACTCCTTGAAGTCATTAGTCTAAACTTGAACATTTAAAGTAAACAGATTCTGTTATATTAAAATTCTTAATATAACCTGATTTTGTTGCATTCAACCAACAAGACGAATTCAATTGGATGCCAAAAACTAGTTGAAAGCACAAAAATCTAGAGATGATGTATGTGATTATGCATAAGTGGAATGGTTAGGTACACAAACAAGATATCTTGATTTTTGTGTGTGAATATGCATAAGTGGAAGGGTTAGGTACACAAACAAGATATCTTGAAAGATGATGCATACCACTGATCAGAAAGAGTAGGTCTGATAAAAGCATAATAATGTCCACCATGCACTCCACCACTGTGAACCAAAACACTGTACACAATTTCGAATGAATGCGTAAGTAGACTGCAAAATACCTTACACGAGAGAAATAATTTCTAATTCAATATATGCAAAGCAATAAAGTGACATCCTCTGCAAAAGTTGTGGCACAGGAGTATTTCCACCAACAAAATAAAGAACAAATAACAATAGAAATTGGTTTGAGAAGCATGGAGAACTGCATATCTTTTGAGTAGCCATAAAGCAACAAAACAAACATAACAACTATTGATGAAATTAATAGAAACCATATAGGTGATTTGTCCAACAGAAGTCCT
>JAVXUL010000008.1:202591-220225 GCA_035590515.1 Trichilia minutiflora | reverse complement strand
TGACTCCAACGGTGTTTGGAGTAGAGTTATCTTTAACTTTCCTAAAACAGTCACTATACCAATTTGTGTGTGCATCAGTTGTCATCTTCAAAATCATCATCATCATATGCATTAGGATTGATCTTTAACGTTGATTCAATGTAGACAATGAATCATGAACTTTCCCACTTCTGTAACATCATCCATGCAATCCCAATAACGGCATGAAATAAAATCTTCAATCAACTTCCCTAACCATGTCATGTGATAGCATTCATGCAAAACCTCGGACAAATTACTGACAAAAGAATTTTTTCATAGTCTTCCACTTGTTGAAAAATCTTGCAAAAACCATCTTCTTTCAAAACAAGAGAAAACGAGATTGCATCAGACATTACCTCATCTGGTTTCTCGATGTCAAAAAACACATCAAATTTTGGTGATTGATCCAAATCAATGGTTGAGCGTGGAGCGGTTGATGTTGATGCAAATGGCTAATCAATATTCTCAGCAGATTCATCAATGATGTCTCAATAATCAAAACATCTTCATCTTCAAATTCCTCCGCATCATCATGAACATCGTCTTCATACTTATCTTCCTCTTCCACAAGATTTGACAACACATCTACTAATTTCTTCAACCTTGAGCAAGCAAGTGCATATCTTATTTTAAATTTTCCAGGGCATCAAAATTGAAAAAGGCAACTCTGTGCTGACAATGTTGCTTTCTGAGCTGCATCATAACTTCATAGAGTTCTTTTCTCTATTTTTTCCTTCTTTTTTCTTTTGCTCTTCAATATCTCTCCATCTCTTTCTTTCTTTCTTTCTTTTTTTTTAATATTTTATATGCAATATGGTATATGCACCTTAGTCTAGTGTTTGGAACGATAATGGCCAGGCCTTTTGACTCTACCAAACTAATATAACTCATGGATTAGCCAAGGGATAGATTCAGTACTCTGTTGAATCTAAGAATACCTGAAATAATGAAATAAAAACTAAAATTCTTGTTGATTCCACAAAATACCGGAAATTAGAGAGCTGGATCTCATTGATTCACACATATACTGAGAAACAACTAAAATGAAATTCACACCAAGAGTTTATTCCATAAGAAAGTGAACAATAACAACTCTACCTCAAAGGGATATTAAAAATTAGCATTTATATTAATCATGATTTAATGTAGCTAGCCTACAAAAACTACTCAAATAAGATTCATTCCTAAAATAAAAGTACAACCTAAATACTTGACGAATAAAACTATAAAAAGGAAAATAAATTAAAATAAAATATTTCTAGACTAATAAGTTAAGCTTTGATTAAGAATTCCAGTGCTTCAGGATCTGCATCAAGCACACTTAAACCTTCTCCGTCCGCTGATATAAGAATCCGGTTGACCCTCAGTGTCGTCCAAAGAGCCAGAAAATACAATAAAGGAAACTCCAAATCCCTCACAATATTTCCACTTAGCTGATTTTTGTATTTATTTATCGTAACAAATAAGAAGTTGTGCTCTCTAAGCTACAAAACTTATAATTTGCAAAGTTTTAGAGTTCTTCAATTATGACCAACAATTAAAGATTGAAACCATGTACTTTTGGTTTTGCATGCTGTAGAAAGGGAATGTCTACACACCTTAAGGAAAACACATTCCAGACCATGGTCAATTTTGGTCTATGTAATTGTCAATGTTAAATGAAACAGATCTGTTAATCACATTTATGTTCAAACTTTTATGTACAATTGTATTTAAATAGTCATCAAAAAGCATGCACATCATGACCATAACAGATTTAACTTCTCAATGAACACTTTTCATGTCCTCAGAAACTAAAAAATCAAATAAAGAGTAATCAGCTCAGTGAAAGAAATGTCATTGTTTCAGCAATCTCAAGTATGATGGGTTTCATTTTCAAACCAAAACTGAAAGAATTATACACACACAGATGCACACTGCCACACCATAAATAATATTACTTAATAAATAGACATTTATTCTATGCAAAACCAGTCATATGTATAAATATTGCTACATATGAAGCTCAGACTACAAGTAAAACACAATATTCACATTGGCTGATATAAGGAACCAGGGATGCCTACTTGGCGATTGTGCACATAGTCCAAAAAAGAAGGTACATCAGGATATCGAAATTGAAAGGGTTGTTCAACTGTAGAAGATTTTTGAAAGCAAACAATGTCCCCATCTTCAAGCTACAACAGATAGAACAAATAGGTTAAAATTCTGTTAAAACCCACATAAATCACTGTTAGCCGTGAAGCATAATGTATACCTGGCTAGCTCGAAATGTGAATCTCTTTTCAATGCGTTCACACATCACACTGGGCTCAAACTTAATTTCCTGAACATCAAAACATGGGTAAGGGACCATCTTAACAATAACATATACCACAGTAAATTCAAATATGATGTGCTAACTAATTATCAAACATATCAACAGTCCAATAAAACCTTTAGAATGAAAAATGAAAGCCATATAAAACTAGCTCCTAGAGATCTTAACTCTTACACAATTCAACTCTTCACAGTGCACATTAGAAAGAATAACAGAATAATTCTGCCCTTATGAAATACCTGCCAACTCCTAATGACCAAAGCATGGATAGACGGCCAAATAGAGCAGAGAAGAGAGAAAAAACAGCGGTACCCAACACACCCTAGGGCAGGGAGATTCTATATATGTCTAATCTCTGTCCATTCACAAATGAAAAATAAGCTAGCAGATGAATTTTGAGTTTAACATCACAGAGTAATGTTTCTAGTGCTTATGGAACAAAAGGATCATAAAATGGTGTGTTTACCTACATTTAGCCCACACTGCTCCCTATTATTTTGTTACCTAGATCAACCTAACTGGATACTTGAGGACTCAACTCCCTGTCAGAAACCTACATTTTTGTGACTGGTAATGCAGATATAAAATAATAGATGCTTAAATCTTCAGTTTGACTTGACCATCATCCGACCGATACTTGACCATTAATAATACCACAAACAAAAATTTATCAACAGGAAACTAACCTCATAGAGATCAATTTCTTCATCAGGAGCATAGCCAGCCATTTCATTCAGTTTTGACAAATATTCCATTGGCTTACCAGTACTCTTCACATAAAGCCTTCCAACATAACTGTCATCATAGAAAAATAATCCCTGTATCAACTCCTTCATATTCTACCTGGACCAAAAAGGAAAAGAAATATATACATGATTAAAAAGATGCAAAATGGAATAAAAAGTACCGTAGCTCTTCTTTCTCAGGGTCATAAAGCTTTAAGAAAAGCAATATATCTTCCTTTGTCTTCTCCGGTGGAGCAATAGGGCGTACATCCTGAATAAGAAATGCAACCAATGAAAAAAACTGGAAGAAGATGGCGCTTCAAGGCAGAAACTAGGATCCCCAATTGAAAAACAAGATTACCAGTCCCCGTTCTACTTCCAAGAATAACTTCAGTTCTGCATTATGAACCTTATTTGACACCTCCCTCAATTGTCCAACCTAAAATACAGAGAAAAAGAGAGAAAAAAATTGAGAATGAAAAATCATACATCTTCACATCCACAGGCACTCAGATAAAACCTTGAAATTCAGTAACACCACTTAGAATTTAAAAAAAAAAAAAAAAAAGAGCTATGAACTGAAAAAAGGGCATGCTGCACTGGGGTTAGCATAAACCCCACCAGCTATGAACTGTAAAATGTCATTGCTGCATCTGCAGCATTTAGCTACAGAACTGCAAAACACAATAATACTAACAGAAATGATATAACTGGTGGGACACCAAATTTTTTATAGCAGGGGCAAATACAGTGGATGGACATTGCTTGACAATATGCCCAAATTATATTCACTCAAGATATGCACAATAATGCCTGACTGATTCAGCGATCTGTATTTTTGTGAACAGATTTTTCACTGTTTGCAAACTCCATATTATTTTTATATAACACATGTTCAGTTCTTATCAAAAGAAAAATACAAAAGCAGTATATAGAATTGCATACCATATATGCATACACATTAAGCTAAAATTAAATAGTACCATATGTGTCATTAGCAATGTACGAACATAACGACGCACTGCTGCTAACAAGTCACCATAAGACCAAAACATAATTTAGAAGAGAAGAAGAGAGTGGCTAAAGGTGAAGCTAATTATAATCACTTAATAAATACATCATTAACAGTACAACAAAGTATTATACTCATTAAATCCCAGAACATTCTCCGATACTCACGATATGTCAGGTCCCATCCTCAACCACCAAAAAGAATTAACAGAATAGAAAAGGATAACCCATATCTCACCAATCACTTTCAAGGTAACTACTAGCTTGCTCATGCTAAGAATCATGAAAAAAACACAAAATGCAAGCAGAACTAGAAAGGGAAAAGTTAAATAAAAGAAAAAGAAATCCAGTAGCCTGCAGTAACTCTTGAAATATAGCATTGGAGAAATAATATCACGTAGCAATACTTACAGTTTGCATTTCCTCCAGATGTGTCAATGGCCGATTAGGACGATACGTATGGTTTTGGCGCTTTGCCCACAGCCAAAATCGCTGAAATTGCACTGGAACACCAAACTCTTTAGCAACCTCTTCCTGCACACAACATCATGCAAAATTACCCTTCATGAAAACCTTGCAGAAAGCAATCTTGCTTCTACCAAACACAGGATTTATATTTTAGAATGGCATACAAAATCATATGATGCCTAAAGTCCACATGGTAAACCATAAGATTTGTTGATTGTTCAGCAAAGAAAGATATAACTAGAAAATGATAATTAACCGCCTTTGACATGTACATAGCAAAGCCTCAACAACTGTTGACCTCCAGCACCTTAGCAATTCATGAGGTTATTGGGCTGTTCCAAAAGAGGACGATTAAAGTTTTTCATAATTTTACTCCAGACAAATCAAGCAACTACACTTTTTTGCTTTAATTCCCTGAAATAATGGGATGCCAATTGAAGTCTTAAAACCAAATACTTAACTAATTGGTCTGAATAAGTTATTTGTTCTTCGGGGGAATTTCTTAAATATCTACCAATAGACAATTGTCAACAAATCGAAGTAAATCATTGACTGCAATTACAACAGAAAACACAATATGAGCATAATGAATTTCATTTCTTGAGTTGTGTGGAAAGGCTTTTCTCTGATAAATTCCACTGAAAATGAACCAGTTAACATCATATAAACACAAAGAAAACATCTCCATTGGATGTGGATATGTTTATATTATGGATCTCAAGTGGCTCAGCAACCGAAGACTCTGCTTGAAACATGTGAACGCGATACCACTATTGGCCATAGCCAGGTTCATCAAGCTCAATGTACCAACAAAGTGATCAGACAAAATTGCCATGATTCCTATCCTATGTTCTGTTCAAACAGCATCAGACCTGAAAACTTATGAAAAGTATCAGAGTCTCAGTTTTTCCAACAGAATCAATACTGGCGCAAGTTCAAGCTGTGAGTTGTTAGATAACATGCAGCAATAATCTGTCATTGTCAAACCAGTCTCCACCCCAAGCAGAGGGAGAACAAATGACAATAGAGGACAGACCTATCCTCTTCAAAGAACATGCAAATGTGCTCATATATACACAGAGATATAGAGAAGAGAAACTGAGAGAGTAAATTTAAAACATTATCACAATAGATAGATTCCTCTACAAAGAAGAAAAACTTTCTGATTGTACCTTGAAGAGGTTAAAAGGTACTTGCTTCTGAATACGGAAATTCCTGACTCTGTCATGATCGACAAGATCAAAATATATATCCTTTCCAATCTGTTCCATGAAATCCTCATCCCGTGCAACCTAAAAAATATATTACAAACAGTAAAAGAGTGCGATAAACCCAGTGGTGGGAGTTAACTATACTCAATAAGAATGGCAATTTGTATCCATCTGTTTTTTGGTGGATACAGATAGTAGGAAAACGGATACGGATAGTGAAAACAGATAAAACGGAACAAATATGGATATAAGAAAATATCTACAGATAAACAATACCCATTTTCCAAAACAACATCATTTCGAAAATAAGTTTTAAAGTATTTATAATTATTAATTATAAAAAAAATACGAATACGAATGAGAGTGTAAATGGATAAACGAATACGGATACAGATAAAAAATTTTAAAAAAACATGGATACGGATATGGCAATATCGGTATCCATTTGCCATCCATAAATTAATTAACGAAGTTAGTTACACTAATAAAAGGTTGAAAAGGCCAACCTTTATAAATGTATAAAGGTGTGCCTCTGCCTTCTCTTTCTTCTTGTGCTCTTTTTCTTCTTGCTCTTTCTTCAGCCTCTCCTGGGACAAATGTTTAGAAGTTCTCAGGCCTAATTTTCCAAAATAAAGCAATTTGGAAAATTGATTATATACAAGACTGTACAGCGAAACAGGGTAATCAAGCTTTAGCTTAAAACCACCTAGGTGAGAGGGTCAGTTGAAAATGACTTGGCATATTTTTTTGGATAAGAAGATTTTTTCTTGATATTAACACCCCCACTCATACAAAAAAAAGTCTCATTAGGAACTTGTTACAGTATCAGGGAAGTTAGAATAAACTACTACTTGATCTGATAGGCTCGTTTACACTAGTTGCCAACCTAATCAGTATCAGTAAAGTTAGTTTCCTTTGGTAAATTGTGGAAGCGCAAAATACTAATTGAAATAGAATTATGCCAGTGGAAACACAAAATAGTAATTGAAATAAAATTATGCTGCAAAGGGGATAAACTCAACAAGAAATACGGATCTTGTTATATTCAAGCTGATTCAAAGCTACTTGTACTTATGAGTGGAGTATCTTACACGGAGGTGCTCCGCAATATCCTTCTCATCAACATTACAAATTATCTTGTCCTTGTCGCTTTCACGTATATACACTAGCATGTATGCATTTGAATACTTGGTAAATTTAAATGGAGTGTTATTGAATCCTGGATTTGTCTGTGGTAGCTGTCAAATCAAAAGCAAAATAATAAGTGAATACATGCTGCATATGCCATTCAAAAAAGATAGGCAATTATTAATGCTTCTGAAATGCCACCTCTTCTTCGCCACCATACTGCTCTTCAAGTGCTCTTTTCATATCTTCTTTTGTTACTCTTTCATCATCAAACTTATACCTGAAATCCACTTAAACTTTAAGGCACTGGGTATAATAGTATAATTTAATCAAAGCTGACCACTTATAATAATCACAGGCTATCCCCATCTATTATTCTATAGAAAAATAAACCAAATAACCCTTACGTTCATTAATTCTTCTTACAAGTTAATACCCACTACTTTGATTTTGAACTAGGCCTAAATTACCAGAAAACTGCAAAAATGTATTAAGGTCCTTTCAACTGGTATGGTTCAATGAAAACTATGTAACCAAAATGACAGTTGAATCCCTGTTATTTACACAATTGTCTCAGCAATCACCCTTCAATTTTCTTGTTCCTTTATTTTTATAGTGCACAATAGAATAGAGAGGAAAAACTTTTAACTCCTTAATAACTCAATCCTTAAATAGCCACACTCATTAAAGTAGAATTATCACTATTTAACGTAGGATAATATGAACAAAAAGGCTATCCTAATTAGGTATAAAAACTATAGAGTTCAAGCACAAAGCTCTTCCCAGTTTTTTTTCTGTAGAATTAATAACTTAGAACAGAAACTCATACACAAACAAGTAGGACACCGTTCTTGTCTCACTGTGATGACTGTCAAAAGTAAATTGCCAAACAACCAGCAAAAGCAAAATACTATACCATAAAGCTCTAAGCGACACCTAAATCACCTAATTCCACCAGCAAGACAGATAGTATAGATAAACCAATAAAAACTGAAAAGCATACCACAGTTTATAGCATAACGTAACAAATTGGAGCTACCAGATGCTTACGATAAATCAAATGTCTTTTGTTAGCATGACTCAACCACAAAACCGCAACCCTGTAGCTAATTCTGAATTTGGTTTTTATCTAGAATCGGGCCCTTATATGTGAAATACCCATTACTCCTGAATTAACACCCTCGATTAAAAACTGATTTAGTTTAAATTAATAACATCTCAATCTTTAAAATTATAATCTTCTTTTATTTATGTGAAATACTATAATCTTCTTCCAGTTCTTAAGATAACCCAAAACTCAGGTACTGTTAACAGTACTCCTTGAAGCCATTAGTCCTACCTTGAAACCCTAATCAGATCTCAAATCTTAAATCCCATTTCCATGTCTAACTTCAAAAATCCCTCATTTTCATACCCAACCTACACATATGCAGATGCAAGTCTACATGTTATTGAAAACTGATTTTGTTACATTCAACCAAAAAGACAGTTTCAATTCAATGCCAAAAACTAGTTGTCAGCACACATATCTAGAGATATTGTCTGTGATTATGCATAAGTGGATGTTGATGGGTACACAAACCAGATATCTAGAAAGATGAAGCATACCACTGATCAGAGAAAGTAGATCTGATAAAAGCATAATAATGTCCACCATGCACTCCACCACTGTGAACCAAGACACTGTACACAATTTCAAAAATATAAGTAGACCGCAAAATACCATACACAAGACAGAGAAATAATTTGAAATTCAAAATGTGCAAAGCAATAAAGTGAGGCCCTCTGCAAAAGTTGCAGCACAGGAGTATTTCCACCAACAAAAATAAAGAACCTTTAAATAACAAAAAAAAGAAATTGGTTTAAGAAGCACAGAGAACTGCATATCCTTTGAGTAGCCATAAAGCAACAAAACAAACATCACAACCATTGATGAAATTAACAGAGACCAAACAGGTGATTTGTCCAACAAAAGTCGGTGCTATTCATCAAAGAATTGCACACTATCACTATTTGTACCTGTGTAGTGTGTAAAAATTGCGAACACTCCTATCAGCTTCAGGTGACAAATATTTCCCATTCTCTCGATCAAGGTCAAGTAGCATAGGAAACTCATAACGGTCATTAATCTACAGAATAAGAGCATAAACAAGTTTATCGTCAACATGAAATGGACAAACACTACTTATTGAATAAAGGTGTGGGCCCTAGATAGAAATTCCACCCCTCCATCAAAAGCGAATAACATCACGATTCCAAAGAAAAAATATTCAAAAGGGTAATTATTGCCTTGTATAAATAAAATGCAGCAAAATAAGATAAAAATAAATTCACAATGTGACCCAAGCAACCAAATGATTCAGGGATCATTACTGAAGAAGACAGCTACCAACAAAATTAGTGGGCATATGGATCCAAACAGCAATCATTTAAATGTCAAATTCATGCGACAACTACAAACAAAAATAAATAAAAGAAAGAACAGTAGTGATGATACTTGAAAAAAACATGTTAATTAGCAGTTATAAGATTGCAGATACAGTTAAAGCCTCCACCATAGGCTAAAAATTATTGAAGCATAGGTTTTAGAAAAAAAAAAAAACTTTTAGATCTCAGAGCAAATGGTGAAGGTAAAATTAAGTATATTTCCCAGACACAATCAGCCATCTTATCTCTCACTTTCCTGCTCTCTCTAGTTGGTCTCATTATGACCACTTATGCTAAACCTCTTCAAATTCTCAGTTAAGTCAACAAAAAGAAAACAACAGCAATGTATGCATGTAAACCACTAACTTTCCAACAAGGTTTCGAGTGAGTCACAGACCATATGCATGAACCAAGGAAGCCAATCGTGCTAAACATGCACTGAATACTACAAATAATGCGATAGATCTTAAAAGAAATATCTGACCACTGACCTTCACCATAGTATCCCGCATAAAATCATATTCAAATCGCTTCAGCTGAAGTTGAAGGACCGGGGGAAAGTCAATGAACAACACACCTTTCTTAGCATCCTGAACAGTCACATCAACATTCAAAATATCAGGTCAACTGACTAAAGAAACTCATAAGAAATCATGAGAAATCAATTTCTTTTTTCTCATCCAACTGCATTCAAACACCCAGCAATACAAGGATGAGAATAAAACTGCCTAACACTTTGATCTAACCTGTTTCAGATAAAATGCCTTTTTTTAGCACAAAAAAGGCAGCCATGTTGTACATTTCATAAAAATGAACATTATGGCCCCTTATAGGGTACCTCTAACATAATATCACTATTGCATGCAATTTTACCTTGAAAAACATGCAAAATGGAAATAAAACTACACAATACAACCAAAGTTCAATTTATTTTCAAGTAAAAAATTAAAGGGGAAAATGGTTTTGGTGAAAATGATATGTTGTTGTCTTTATTTCAGCATAAAATTGAAATGAAATGTAAAAGGTTTTACTACAGGTGAGCAAAAAAAATCAAACCAAACCAAACCAGCCAGGTCGGTTCAAACCAATTTCTGGTTTCGTTCTTGGTTTACTTAATTCAAAAAACAGAAATTTCAGTTTGGTTCTCAATTCAGACCACTAAAACCAAGAACCAAATCGTAACTGAATCAAATTAAAAATTTTACTTTAAAGTACATGTGTCAGTCATCTATAAGTGGTTGCATGATAAAACAATACTCCAACCATGTAGAATCCAAGCCCAAAGTATAAAAGCAAGTAAAAAGAACCTAATCCCCACTTTTCATTCACTGCCCAGCCAAACTGCCTCTTCACATTCTTTCTCCCTCACCCAAGCTGCCTCTCTCCTTCCCTTTCCTCTTGAAAGATCTGTCACAACAGGTAATTTTTCAGTCCCCAATTGTTCACTCCATTTGTGTCATCCCCCCAAACCCCTCAAAATGTGGTTAGGTTTATTTTATTGTAGAAAAGATCAGATCAATAAATAAAGCAATAATATGACTATTTCCCACTGTGCAGCAGCTGTTAGTCTTGTCACGTTTGTTGCCTTCAACCCTCCATCAACATTTGATGGCAAGCTGCCATCATCAAAGACTAGTTTTCGCTTTTGAATTATTTTCACATAATTTATTGGGAGTACCCAAATAATTTGTGAAAAATTAACTAGTAGAAAATTAAATGTTAATAAATAAAATTATCTTTTATTTCATTCTTTTAGGATAACTTCAATAAAAACCTAAATATTGAAACGTTAGATTTATTTGTATGTTTGTTGATTTTGAACTTGATTAAACTGTTGCTGTGAGTCATGTGTGATAATTTTAATCACAACAAGTTTTTTAGATTGGTATGATTTTTTCTGATATATCAAAGGAAATTTTTAGTTTATAATGAAGAAATAATAATTAAAATAACTCAAATCTACAGCATTAACTTGAATTTATGATGTTTTCAGCAACAAAACAAAAAATAAAAACTTCAAACAAAGGTAAGTACCTAGACCAGAAAATAGGTATAGCAACTCACCTGCAATCCATATTGTTCAGCATGATACTTGTTATCACCCTCAAGACGTTCAACTTCTACATACTTATCAAAAGAAGCATAAACATCACGACATCCTTTGACATCAAGCTGAAGATCTGCATGCAAACATAAATAAATAAGCAATATGCCATAAGGAGAAGTCATAAAGTGCAAGTAATAAATACAAAAAAAATTACCATAAAATGACTCCTTTCTTGTTGATTTGTAGTTGACATTAATGCACTCAATGTAATTCATGTGGTGCCCTTCAAATAACTGCTGTATAGTACCCTCTACAACAGTTCCCTATTAAGATATTAAAATAATGCCAATTAAAAATTAGATTTCCACTAAAAAGAAAACAGTGGTGGTCCAGCATAACAAATACTGTGAAGTCTCTAACCTTCATTTTGTCTTCAAGTTTTTCACAAAGAACTCTATTAAGTTCTTGCACATCATGCTGCATGAAGGAGTCATATGTGTCCCATCCAAAAGATTTGGTCAGCTCTTTTGTCGCAACACTACTATCACTGTACTGGAGCTTGTAAAATAAGCTCTGCAGAGCCAAAGGAATGCTTCCAGATGGCATATCATTTTCAGTAGTAGGCATATGGTACACAGCCTGAAAGGTACAATGAAAGACGTGCATTTTGATTCCATGAAAATGCAATCAAACACCCCAAGATGAATTAGATAGTAAGATGAATAAGGGACGTTAACCTTTCGGAAATAAGGAATGTGAAATAAAGTTTGGAGAAGAGAATTCATGTAACATGTGGCCCCTTGGTTCTTAAGTCCAACATAACCAGTCTCCTTTTTTGAGTCATATGTCCAATAATCGACAGCCATCCGAACAATAACATCAGCTTCAACTATAAGAGTATCATTCACTAGATACCCTCTATTAGGGTCATAGAGTTCACCAAGAGGCATAAAGGGTGTGAAACCCCAATCGCTTTCTCGTGCATTGAACTGGTGTTGTGTATCTACAATGTTCAAAATACATTAAATTATTAGAAGGTTCACAAGAAACTCAGAATCAAACCGCATGCATTAATACAGTTTGGTAAAAGCTGCCACCTGCTATGAAACAGTCTAACCATTAAAATACACCATACAAAACAAGCATGGATTAAAGTTTCATAACAAACCAAATGGTAACAGTGGCATGAAAAACATGTGGACACGAACATCTTTTATTTTCCTTCTGTATAAGAAACAAATATTATTAATACTATGAAAAGAGGACAAAAAGGTAGAAGTCCACCACTAGATTTACAGAAGATTAATTAGATGAAATTTTCAGTATAATCCTATAGAAAATATGAATTACAGTAACATCCCAATTCTCAGAAATAAAAATTAAATAAATAAGATTGGTGGAATTCTTTTAGTAACAGAAGCCTACATAAAGATGCTAAACAACGAATTCCATCCCAAAGATAATCGATTTCCTCTTCTAAAGCATCCTCGAATAAACTTTTGCTCCTCTCCAACCAAATTTTCCAGAAAGTAAGCATAACAGTACATGTCCATGGAGCCTTAAATTTTATACCACCACCAAAAGCACCAAAGTCTTCCACAAACAAAGAAGCACAAGTTTTTGGCATAACCCAATTAAGCCCAGCTGTCTTCAAAAGTGTCTACCACAGGTACAATGCTAAAGAGCAAATAAAATCTATAAAAGCTAAGGCACAGGTTTAATTATGGCAATGCATAATTAAAACTCAAGCACAGGGCAAGTAGTATATAAAATAGAAGAAAATCATTGGCATCAATCTTCCCCCAAGGCCAGGCAAATGAAAACAAAATAAAATGACACAAAAGGTCGAGGAGTTAGGGAAAGACAGAATAATTAACAATTTCAATGATATGTGTCATAAATGTGAATCTCACTTGGTGGAGAGGGGCACTGCGGGGATTCTCCTATAAATCATAAATAAATTCCCCGCTAATGTCTGATAATAAATAATAGTTAGATATAAATTCATTTGGACAAATCTTAATATGTATGACATGTTAGCCAAGAGAAAAGAAAAAGTTAAAACAAAAGGAATGGTAACACACACAAAACAAAATCAACAAAAAAGTCAGGAATACCCATGATTTGGAGGACACTTCTCCAAACCAATCTTTGGCATTTTGAATACTTGAAGACGGAACAATCATACCCACGCATGAACAATAACAGTCCCACTAAGCATCCAGTTCCCTTTGCGTAACAGATTTGTAACATTTAGAGCATTCTAAACAAGTTCTGTTACAAATTTCACATACTAGAAGAATTGCTTTACTTTTCTATGATTCTTCTACAAGCAAACAAATGGTTTGGCATATAAGTTAATTACTGAAAATGCACAAATTTACTTTGAGATTTCTTCAAAAGGATACCGAGTTTCATATTGAAAGGGTACCTTTTCTAATTGAGTACTTGGAATGAATTTGATTAATCACCGCCAAGCTAAACTGAGCATATCTACTCCATCCATATGGCAAACTCACTGAATCAGCAACATCGAGATACATAGACAGATGATCGACATTGTTCCCTTTTGGAAAAATAAGCACACGCCTAGTAGCACAATAAAGAATGGAAGACCATAGTATGGGGCACCAAACTTTTGTTGCAGCAGAAAGCAATGATAAAAGGACAGGAAATAATTTGCATACCATTTATAACCACCAACAATGAAAACCTCAGAATAGTGCTTCTTTGTATTCAATCTAGAAAAGTTCTCAATCCTCCATGTAAATCTGGATGATGAAGGATCCTCCAGAGGCTGGTTCTCCACAGCATTGGCATTTTCTGGCTGGGCAACAACTGATTATACAGAGACAAACAAAAGAATTAAAACCACATTCAACTTCCCCTGTCCATGATCAAAACCAGGATCTACATTGATTGCAACTTAACTATACCTGCCCAATTAGACTCAAATTAAAAAAAAAAAAATCATTGCGGATATGAAAAGCCTATGTCTGTGTAAAAATGATAAATTAACAACTCGGAGCTTTATATTAACATCATTCCTCAACTTTCCTACAAATTTTGGGCAACTAAATAAATTCAATCCAATCAAATTGATCAAAATAAAAACAGAATTTATAGAAGAGGGATCAAAGAAGACTAAATAACACAATACCTTCCATTGGCTGGTGATTGTCGGCCAAATCAGAGTGTGGCACGAGCATCTCCTCATCTTCTTGTTGCTAAGACAATTTCATAACAAAAAATCACTTAAAAATAATAATCAAAAAGCTCGGATCCACTGTAAAAATAAAACCCTACATAAAAAGCATAAACATTTCACATAATTCCAATTTGGAAGTTAATTAAAAAAAACTAACAAATCAAAAAGTTAAGCCCTAGAAAACCAAACGAAGCCACTCTCAATAGAATCTGAAATTGCCACAAAAATTAAAACAGTTAATCGCGAGATGAGATGAGCGAGCGGGCGAGCGAATGAAGAAACGTACACCGATAGGAGTGGGAGTCATAACAGTCATGTGTGAATATGATCTGATTAAACGACGGTGTTTGATTAGTTGAAGAATGAAAACTAAGAGAAGATTGAATAAGAATCAGGAAGAGGATACTGAGATTACACACTGAAAGAGAGAGCAAAGGAGATCACCTGAACAAAGTAGTGTAGGGCAGAAAAGGAAGGTGTCGCCGCCTATGTTTCGGACTTTAATGGGAAGGACTTTTTGGTAAATTCATTGTAATGCTACGTGCCAACGATAAATAAGGGAATTAATCAAGTCAGTATTCATAATATAAGTCCAATAAAAATCGTATACCAAAATTTTATTTAAAAATAACCTTATATTATTATTTTAAAATTAAAATATCTTATTAAAAAATTATATTTTTAAATTATACTCTATTTTATTATATTCTAACTTTTTTCAATTTTTTACCCTATTTTCCTTCCTTCCCTTTTTGTAGCCACCGATTTCCAAGCTACCATCAACAATGAAATTTTCAATGTTTTTTTAAATAAGCTCGAAATGATAATCGATATATAATTATATTATAAAAATCTTACGTGAGTATATTTAAAGATGGTAAATAGGTTGGATCGGTCCGGTATGACACGGGTCTGGTCTATAAATAGTAAAAATTCAGCACGATTCAGCTCGTTAAAAGGATCGTGCCGTGCCGAGGGATTAGGCTCACGGGTCGGGCCGGCACAAGCCCGTGAAGGGTTCGGCCTGCCACGAACCCGTGATGGGTCGTGCTAAGCTCAGCCCGATTATTAAAATAATAATAAAATTATTATTAAAATAATAATAATATATTATTAAATTAATATTTTAACCCGCGGACTAGGCCCGTGGACACGGCACGGTTAGGCCCGTTGGCACGGCACGGCACTGTCCTTTTAGGCCGTGCTTCATGGACCGTACCGGATCTTTGATTTTTTTATCGGACCCAGCATATTAGCCCATAAGGGCCTTATTTTTATGGGCCGGGCCGGATCGATCCAACCCATTTGCCACCTCTAAATATATTATAGTAAAAACTTGTATTAATATAAAAAAGTAATTAAAAAATTAAAGGAAAAAAATTTGGAAAGAAGAATTGGCTGAGTGCACTAAAAGCTTGCATTGGGTGCAGCAGCCACGTCCGAGGGAATGGTCCCTGTTGCGTGCTAAAATCGCACTCTGGAGCCTATCCATGCCTGAGTTAATTAATTTTTTATTTTTTATTTTATTTTATTTTTTATTATACTAATTTTAATATTATTATAAAAATTGATCGTTTAAATTATATTTTACTAATAAAAAATTTTTATTTTTATTTTATTAATATTATAATTCTCAAAATTGAATGTAAAAAATTCATTATTAAGGAAATTTTTTTATAAAAATTTCATAATAAATATAATAAATCTAAAAAAATTATTAATAAATATAACAATATTTAATTGAATTAATTGGTTTCTATTTAATAAAATTGATATTATTTAATATAATAAATAATCTTAGTTTATATTTGTCATGCCCCCATGGAGTCCACACGTAACAATCATTACAAATTTCTGACACACGTTCCTTACAATCAAAACATATGCTCGAACCTGTAAGATTATTAAAGTACCTATTTTTTTTAAGAAATCAAGTCAAAATATTTCTAATAATTTTCTTTAAACTTTTCGAATTACCTTTTATTAAAATCAATCTCAAACACCTCTGAAAATATACATACAAACCATTATATATGAATTCACATCACATAATATCAGAATCACAATACTCATCACTTTTCAAAAATATTTTAAAAATTTTAAGATAATACAACTATTCTTTCATAATCAAATAACAAAATTCACATCAGCGCTATATAGTCCCTGAAAATAAAAAAAAAAATTATGAATGTTATAAATTTCTCCCAGCGAACTTGAAGAAATGTACGAGTCAAGTATAAAGATTTATACCTGAACGTACTAAATCTTGATGTAATCACTACCATGAAGTTTGCTTAATTCTCTTCGAATTACTTAAAACTAAAAAATGGAAATAATGAGTATACATATGTATACTCTGTGAATGGATAGGTAAGAAAAAATATAAATTTATATGTTAAAATACATAACATATATAAACAAATAAAAATTTAATTTAGAATATATTTAATAATAAGGATTAAAAATATAATCACAGCATCATACATTTAAAACTATAGTTCATCAAAATAAAATGAAAACATTAGGTTAGTTGCCCTTGTCGACAGTTATTTTGACCTTGAGCAATCCCGAGACCGTCAATAGATTTTTTATATGTATTATAAATTCAATGAATGTTAAATAGAATATTCTTTCATTATGTTATAAAAATATGCATGCAATTTATAAAAATTGGTGTTTATCACTGACATTAGTCGTCGAGTAGTCATATAGTGATGCTTACAACTATCCCCTATATATATATAGTTCTAGATGGATAATTATCTAACATTCACTTACCTAGGCGGTCTCCTTGAGATCCAACCTCAAGCTACCTTACATTAGGATCCCTAGATGGACAATCATCTGTCTCATCTGGCACTTACTCACCTAAACGACTATCCTATGATCCTCTCCCAAGCTACTTTATACACTACTCACTTAGATGACTTTTACTTAGGTCCATACTGTTAGAGATATGCCCTAGAACCAATCGTGTCATATGGTTCTGGATCATTATTTCTTGTGTATATACCTTTTGTAATTAATTGTAAATTATTTACGATTAATTAAATGGCATTATTCTATCT
>JAVXUL010000008.1:185314-202491 GCA_035590515.1 Trichilia minutiflora | reverse complement strand
CAGAGTTTGAAATATTTGCTCACTCAGAAGGAATTGAATTTGAGACAAAGAAGATGGCTTGAACTGATTAAAGATTATGACCTGGTGATTGATTATCATCCGGGTAAAGCTAATGTGGTGGCAGATGCCTTGAGCAGGAAATCTTCAGTGACAGTGGCATATATACGGTCAACTTATCTTCCCTTGTTACTTGAATTGAAGAGTCTACGGGTGACTCTAGAGTGTGGTGAGAATGGATCGATGTTGGCCAACAAACCCAAATAAAACCATTTGGCTCTCCAGTCATAAAAGAAACAAACCGGCTTAAAGTTTATTTAAACGCATGTACATATATGAGCATCAAGAGTCATTTTAAAATATTGAAAACACAAAAGTGTCCACTCACAGGTTAGGGAGGGTACGCACTCTCTAAATTTCCTCGCTCAAGTCATATTTCGGATTCTCGTGATCTTGATCCTCGCGATCGATGCCTATATGCATATATATCAAAACTCTATCAATAAATGTTTCTAAATTACTAAGGAGACCTGTATGTGTGGAAGGTAATTAACCCGAATACCCAGAAATGGTTTACACACGAAATCAGATAAAACCTCTATTACTCAATCGATTATCAAATCCTTGACATCAAAAACCCACATTCAAAATAAACTAACGCATTTCAACTCGATTCTATAATTTTCATGAGTGAATCCCACATTCTCGTCGGAACAGTAACTCGAGTATTGTTCATACCTAACCATATTTTTTGAATTCCCATCTTTAGCTTCCTAATGAGTTAGCCAATCTTCGTACATTCTCAAAAACACCAGAAAATCTAAATTCATGCAATAGAAGTGAGAAATCTAATACGAAGTAAAGTAAAACCCATTTTCTAAAAATCGACTAAAATACAAAACAAAAGCTACAGACGAGTTAAAAATGAAGTTATGAACCTCATGGTATTGTTGGTTTTCTTTGATTTAGCCTAGAACATGAGAAACCCCAAAATGAGCTCCGAAACCCTAATTTTTCAAACTCGTTTCTTACGTTTCTTACCACAAATCGAAGCTAACAATGTGTTTGGGAGGAAGAATGCGGCAAGATGGTGAAGAGAAATCAAAGAAAGGAAGAAAAATAAGGTATGTGTGTGAGAGAAGCAGAGAAGGAACATGAAGAGAAGAGAAGGGAAGAAGAAGAAAAGAACAGGGAAAAGAGGGGTTAGCTCTACTTTTTATAAAAGTGGGGGCAAAATTACTATTTTACCTCTGATTATTTAAGAAAAGAAACTTCCAAAAGGGGATAAATCGATCTTTTTACAGGATTCGATCAAACGAATCGATCAGTTTGTTCGATTGAAATGAAGTTCGTTCGAACGAATCGAACCCTTCATTCGATTGTGGATTTTCTGAGCCCCTGTAAAACTTTGGCCATTTTATTCACTCGAACGATCCACTAACGATCCACCCATTTGTTCGGTCGAATGATGTTTCGTTCAAATAAAGTCAAGCTTCGTTCGACCGTAAATTCTTGAGCTTCCTGGAAAATCTGGTGTCCTTGGTTCGATAGAACGAACCAAGCTTTCGTTCAGTCGAACCCCATTCGTTCGACCGAATGTTCCCCATTTTGAGTTTCCTCTTATGATCGAGTTCATGTTCAATTTTTGACATCCATTTTTATTCCTTAATCATTCTAACTCTCTCAAAATCTCATATTAACCCTCAAAATACCATCGATCTATACCAGACTCAAGCGTACATTAATAAAGAGACGAAAATACCTTTATTAAAAATTTAGGGTCTCACAGATTGCTCAGACATTTTGAAAGAAATTTTCTAACTAAGGTTTAAACCTAGCAGGATTATATCTCAGCCTTTATAGGATTTATGGGAACACAATGCCTACTCTTGGCGAATATCCCTACCTTCTAAGGCACTATCCTGGTTATTTAAACATTTAATTAGACGTCTCCCTTTGAGACAGTTTAGAGATCTTTAGATGATAAGCTATTGCTTATTCAACATAAACAATGAAACTTATTGGTCTGAATCACTATTATGAGATTATTCTAAATGAGTCTCTTCTTGATATTGTTCTATGGTATTTAATGTCTTTATAGTTTGAATCATATTGTCTAACAATTTTAATTTATTCATAAATTCTAATTATGATTTATATAAAATTACTTCTTCTATGACTTAAGTTGGATCCTGATGTTGATCATAACTTATTCGTAAATTGAAATGCTGTTGAGTTTCTGTTTTAAATATTTCTAATTTTTCTAAAAACGTATTGGTTTCAATATCATGACTTAAATCTAATATTTCTAAATAGTGAATGAGTTTATTTAACGAATGCCAAGCCATGAGAGAAACAGAAAATTTATTAAAGTTGAGAAAATTTTACAAAAAGATATTACAATTAGCCTAACATTAAATTATTTAAAACTCCTTGGTCAATCTTAAGTAGGGTCTTTTGTGATTCTAATACTTCATACAGCTCAAGATGTGGCTTTCCTGTCAGTTGTTTGTATAATTGGATGAGCCTGATAGTCCTTTTGATTAGGGTTTTAGTGAGAGTCATCCTGATTTGTCTAAACCTGATTTTGCTCTTTATATGAAGTCGTATGATGCATGAATAGATATTCTTCAATGGAACAAAGAAACCAGTTCTGCCAAAGATTAACTAGATTTGAACAATAATAGAAGAAACCAACCAATAGTATATGAAAATCAAGCATATTAAGCATATAAAGCTTACTTGGAAGAGATAGATGCAGAAATATAGATGCTTTATTGATAGGCAAGTCTTTTAGTATTCAAACGGTCCGAGCTTGACTTAGATTATAACAAGTATCTCTTATATAAAAGGGAAAAGATAAGATACAGAGAAATTACATGATTGTAAAGAGATAAGACTACATAAGATTACATCAAGGTTGTTGTGTCATGAGGAGAATCTGCTTTGAATTACGACCACATGAATGAATTACAGATAAATTCATAAAATTGTGAATTTATTCTTATTGATACTGACTCCATTTCCATGCAGGAAGTTCCGAACAAAACTGATCCCTCAAAAATTTCCTTTTGTAAAATTAAACTCTAAAAATTTTTAACCTTTGAAGAATGGAATAACACTATCGGCCATCCAAACCAACGAAGACAATTTTCTCAACTTTTTATCCCTTAAGAGTTCACCTATTGGGACTATCGAGATGCATTTTTCAAAAACTTCTTTAAACAAAATGCAACATATTCCATGTCTTGGTTTTTCTATTTTGATAAAAACTTTGATTTCAAAACCATTCCCTACTAGTTCTATAATGGTGGGATAAAATTGGTCCCACTCTAGAGTTTCTTTCTCCAACAGTCTTAGAAGCATATCAATACTGGACTAAACACTTTACCATCCCTGCTAAAGTAGATTATTTATCAGACTTATTCTGGTTTTTCAAACATTTTAACCTTACATAGATATTCATGATGGATTTTTATAATACTTTATTACAACAAAATTTAATTCACCCATCAAAATCACCATGGAGTTGTGTAGCTTTTTATGTGATAAAAAATTCAGAATTAGAAAGAGGATCTCCTCGCCTAATAATAAATTATAAACCTTTAAATGATGCCTTAAAATATATACAATATCCAATTTCAAATAAATCTGATATATTAAAAAGATTACATAGTACTAATATTATGACTAAATTCGATATGAAATCTGGTTTTTAGCAAATACAAATTCATGAACAAGATGATATAAAACTGCTTTTACAGTCCCTTTTGGTTAATATGAATGAAATGTTATGTCATTTGGTTTAAAAAATGCTCCATCAAAATTTCAAAATGTCATGAATGACATATTCAATCCTTACATGACTTATATTCTAGTATATATTGACGATGTATTAGTATTTTCTAAAACAATAGATCAACATATGAAACACTTTAATACGTTTTACAATATAGTAAAAACCAATGGTCTCGTTATCTTTGTACTAAAAATTGTTTTAGTAAGATTTTTCCTATGACGCAACCCGTTAGGAGAAGTAATTAAATTAAAAATTATTTAAATTATAAAATTAATTAAATATTTTAAAATAAATATTATCAAAAAAATATGTTATTATTAATTATAATATTATTGAATAATTAATTAATTAATTTTAAATAAATATTATTATTAATTATTATAAGTATATGCATACGTAGGAAGATATTTTTTTATTTAAGTATTTATTAAATATATTTTATTTAATATTATTATATAATATATAATAATATTTAATTATAAATTATATTTAATATTATTATATAATATACGATTTAAAAATTATTTAATAATATTTAATTATAAATTATATTTAATATTATTATATAATATACCATTTAAAAATTATTTAATAATATTTAATTAAAAAATATTTTTTTAAAATAAATTTATTAAAACTTTAATAAAATAATATTAACTATTTATAAATTCTAATATTAAATTTAATTATTAAATTAAATAATAGTAATTATTTAATATTATTTAAATGTTTAATTAATATTAATTATTAAATCCAATATTTGAATAATATTAATTTAATTATTGATTAATTAATTATTTTTTAGTATTAATTAAATAATAATATTATTTTTTATTAAATATTATTAAATAATTTTTATTAAATTTTATTTTTTAAAATAATATTTTAATTTAATATTTTTACGTATTTAATTAAATAATATTATTTATATATAATAAATTTTATCAAATTTTGAATTTTAATTATAAACAGTAATAAACTTTGGTTAAATCCATTGATTATTGAGGAGTCTCAGTGCAAAGTCGAAACCCTAGCAAAGCAGCCTAAGCTTTGCTGCCTCTGTAAATTATCACTTAAATCCTTCCAAAGTTCCATTAACCACTCTCTCTATCAGACCTTGCAATTGGAATTCCAGCCTTTTCAGTTTCGAGGTTTTGTAGTCATGGCGAAGAGGCAAAAATTGAAAGAGAAACTGTACCCGGAAGAAAACGAAGAAGAAGAAGAAGAAGAACGGAAATTGAAGTCAGTAGAAGCTGCGAGCAGTGACGATGAGGAGGCAAACGAGGACCTCAGCCTTAAGATTGTAGAGAAACATCTCTTCATGCGGACGGCCAAGTTGGATCAGGACTACGAAGACTCTGACGACGTCGTTTTAAACGAGAACAATAATGTGAATAAGAATGACAGTGTGGTCGACCTCTCTTCTTTGACTTTGCCGGAAACCGAGGTCTACGTTACGGGTAGACTCGCCGACGATACAATAATTGGGGATGTGAAGGGTGAAAAAAAGAAAACCAGGGTTAAGAAAAAGAAGAAGAAGGTTGAGGGTATGGAAGCTGGTGACCGATCTGTGAGTTTTCTTATTTGTTCCGTTTTGAATTTTGATATTTTGCTTCATTATTTTTTATTATTTTAGTTTTTAATGATGGGTTCTCTAATATAGAAATGGGCTATGTTTTTGGGAAACAGAATTCGAATCCATTATAATTGAAATAGTGATATATTGTTCTCTGATAACAACAATGGAAAAAACAAATTAAGGTAGCGGATGCTTGACACTGTATTTTTATTTAGAAAACCATTTGAGATGCATTCTCACTCCATTGACTCTCAGGCTACGAAATTTTCAATTTAATTTCATGAAACATTTTCGGAATTATCTATCTATCTATCTATCTATTGGGCTTAAAATGTTCACAGCAGTTTGCATTTGGGGATTTTGAAGTTGTAATCACTTATATGGGAAAATTGTTATATATGATTGCATTAGGTAATTACTGCGGAGGTAGAACAGAAGGTGGATGCAGTTGAGAATGTCGAGAAGGCTGTTAAGGCTGCAGAGGATCCTAATTCTGTCGAAATATCAGACAATATTGTGTTGCGAAAGCTTCTTGTGAGTCAAAATTTGCTTAGAACTGCCATTTTGAAAATATACAATTTCCACTTGAAGCCTTAGTTTTTGGTATCTATCTTTATATTTATTTTATCAGCGGGGGCCAAGGTATTTTGATCCTCCAGATATCGGTTGGCAAATGTGCTATAATTGTGGTGAAGAGGGGCATATGGCAGTGAACTGTACGTCTGCTTTGAAGCGGAAGAAACCATGTTTCATTTGTGGGAGTTTGGAACATGGTGCCAAGCAATGTACCAAGGTTAGTAATAAAATATTATGATGCTTAGATTGATGTTCTATTCTTTTGCTGTTCTGAACCTAGGCTACCATTTTGTGTTAAATTGTAGGCTTATATTGAAAGATTGGTATTTCATAAACTAAATTGAATCGGAGGGGTCGGTTTAGCTTTTTTTTTCCCCTCCTTTTCAGTGTAAAGGAAAGTGTGTGCTTTTGTGCCTAGCCTCTGTTTTGCTATACCCATTCTGTGCGTACGTAAGCCACTTTTGTGGAAAACAGTATCAATGTGTATGTATAATGGGTATATGGGTCTAGACTCACTTATTTGCTGTGCAATATTTTTACATGTGTTATGTGTGCAGTGTTGACATTTTATGATGACCGAGACATTCATTGAGTTTGTGATGAAACTATTATGTTACAGTAGTTTTCCCATTTATTGGGTTTTGAATCTGATAAAACCATATTGCATGTTTCTCCTATGTAGTATAAATTATTGCCTGTACTCATTTGTTATATTATGAGGAAGTGTTGATTGTGGGAGAGAAGAGAGATGTTTGCTGCTTGCCTGTTGACTGAGATGATTGTTTAAAGTTGTCATTAAACCTGAAGAAATGTGTTTTTTAATCTTGCTTCATCTAATAATCTAGAAAGTTGACTAACTTTGGATAGTTTTCATGATAATTAATTGTGTTTGGTTCTTTCATAGACACAAGATTGCTTTATTTGCAAAAAAGGTGGTCATCGAGCAAAAGATTGTCCAGATAAACACAAGAGTGGCTCCCGGAATGCTCAAGTATGTTTAAAATGTGGGGATTATGGGCACGATTTATTTTCATGTAGGAATGGTTATCCACTTGATGACATCAAGGTCTGTTTACTGTCCTAAAGTTCAATTTTTATTTTGTTTTATTTTTCTACCTTTTAGTGCCAGTTAATAAGTTTTAAATCATTTGAGTTTGTTTATATGTGGTCTGAAATTGTTGTTATCTAACCATTTTCTCTTTGCCTTTTTTTCCCCCTGTTTTGTTAGGAAATACAATGTTACATCTGCAAGAGTTTTGGCCATTTGTGCTGCGTTAAAGTTAGTGATACAAGTCCAAAAGAGATTTCTTGTTACAGATGTGGTCAATTGGGTCACACTGGTCTGGTAAGTTACTTCATTCAACTTTTACTTTGTTCTTGATGAGTATGTGCAAGAAAATGGGTGGGGTGGTCCCATCTGAATTCCTACTTATGCATATTCCCATTGCGATTTAATGTTCTAATATTTCCTTTGAATTCTTTGATCAGTTGATATCTGGATATCTTTTGTGATTTCTTAAAAAATTCCCTTCTTTCTAGGATCCATAAGTCTTTATACTATTTATGGATATTTCTATAATGGGTGTGGACATCATCTATATTTGCATTGAAAACATCAAGTCTCTTTGTCCTTGTAACAATTAAGTTTTCAATTTTAGCCGGCAATTTTTAACATTGAATTCAATAGGCATGTGCTAGGTTACATGTTGAAACAGCAGCTACGCCACCTAGTTCATGCTACAAGTGTGGTGGAGAAGGACATTTTGCTCGTGAATGTGTGAATTCTTCCAAGGTAAGTAACATTCCCTCAGTAACATTGTCAACTGTATTGACTTCTTTTCAAAATTGTTATCTTATTGTTTTTTATAAATTATAGTTTTGGTGTTCGAACTTCGGTGATTCTGTTAACTTCATCTATTGTAATTAGTACTTCATTGGCCCTGTCTAGGTTCGCAAGAGGAGTTTTGATGCATCAACTCCAATACTAAAACCTCATATAGAAAATAAAAACAACTCAAGATTTAAGTCTGCTCCTCATGATCTTGGTAAGGCTCATAAAATGAAAAAAATTAAACACGAGGAAAGAGGTATTACAACCCCACGAAAATCAAAACAGAGAGGTAGTTGGATAACAGATGACCCTGGAGATGTCTCCTATGAGAAGGCTAAGAGGAACAGTTGGAAGTCTCCTGCAACACCATCTAGTAAGGGTTATAAAATTTCAGATGTAACGTTCGGTGCCCATATTTCGAGCACGCTGTCATCTCAAAAGAGGTCTTCTCATCATAGATTTGTAGCATCAAGGTTTGACAACTCTGGCAGTGATGGAATAAGAAGAAATTATGATTGGTGGTAGGGCCTGTATTCTTTTTTCTCAATAAATACTTAAAGGCCGTTTGATGGGGACCAACAGTGAATGATGGCTGCTTGTGCTCCCCTTCTGTATCAGTGCACCTCGTGTAACCTTGTAAGGATCTCTTCTACAATCTAATTTAACAATAATTTTTTTTTCTTCCTGTGCACTCATTTAATGATCTCCCAGTGTATTTTATATTCGACAGTCATCGTGATGCTATTGCTATACCAACTTTTTGAGTTTGTTTGTGAAGAAATATTTGTGGTTTTGGTTATAGCTTCTTCTTGTTATATTTGTGTTCTTGGTTTCAATTCTATTGATTTTGTTTAATTACTTGTGAAAGATATTCATGTTGCTTTTGATTGGGGTTAAAATAGTGGAGTTGATTTTCCTTTGATGAAACACAACCTCATCATTCTTAGCTTTCTTCTTTTGGCATTGTGATAATTCTGTTATGTTTTGAAAGTAAAGTTAAGATTGTGCTTGATAACATCAATTTTTCCTAGGCCGCGTACATTTTAAGCCACAACAGCGGGATACCAAATGGACCTTAATCCATGTCCTTTCTTCGACTGTACTAGTCTTATTCGTAAGGCCTGATTTTTAGATGCTTGTAACTATTATGAGTTGAGAGATGATGTATAGCTAAAATATAATGGAAAATGAATAGCTGAATGAGTTAAATAATGAGGAAATGATAGAAAGCTAATATATTTCCTTAATAATAGTTTTTGAATTTGTTTTCGTGTAAACCTGTGCTGGAATTATACGTACAAAATTGTATTATGAAACTTTTCAAGATTAACTTACATTAAAACTATAAATTCTCTTAGAAATCTAGGGTTTTAATTGAGCTTTTAATATTTCAACAAACACATTTTTTGTACTAAGCTAATTAATGCTATAAATATCTTATATTTTTGTGAGGAAAAGGGGTAATAGTGAAGAGTTTGTATTTTTAATATTATTGTTTATTTGTTTTTAATTAATTAATTATGTTTTAAAACCGTATAAAAATGTAGTTACCTTCTAAAATCCCATGTAAGTTGATAAATGTCCATAATTCAACCTAGGTTTTGAAACATAATCAATCCATTAAATTGTTTATTTTTTTCAATTTTTTTGAGTTATTTTTTTTATACGTGAAAAATCCTAATATACTGAATTAAGGTTAAACAACAGCCGAACGATTGAATTAGGGATAAATAATAGCCAAATTGATTTGTTGTCGCATCGTGAGCGATAGTTCAGATAAAATTTCTTGAGTTATTCTTTAATTATATTATTATTCTAATATAATAATTAAATATTAGATTCTATTTGAAATTGTGGTGTTTTTACTGAATTTAAAAGCAAATTAACAAAATTTAATAGTATCAAATTTGAACGGAATTTATATATTTTTATATTAATAATTAATATTTAAAATCCCACTCTACATAACTTTAATTTAAAAGCCATCACACAATACTAAACAAACTTTTAATTATATATTTTATTATAATTTTTTTGCTTATTTAAAATATTCAACATAATACAACACATGTGATTAATAATCAATAATTATTAGATAATTATTAAATAAAAGAGTTAAAGTAATTAGATCATAATAGTGAAATATAATGAAAATATGGTACGAAAGTTCTAAAATTTCTAAGAGTTAGGATCCTAATTTCTTGCTAATAAAATTAAATAATGAAAATGTTAAGTTAAATTTATTACTTTCTTATAATTGAGAGCATTTGCATTTTAGTTTTTCAATAGCAAACAGAGAAAGGCCATTTATTTAACAACAATTTAACATAAGATAAATTATTATTTTTAATATCATGGTTTTAGGTTTTAGCCTTGTCATTGATGTGCCCATTTCATCCCTTATTAGCAGCAATCAATGTGTGTGTGTGTTTCTTTTTTTATTTCTCCCAACATATCTTTTATTGAAGAACGACAATAGAACAGCACAGCTTAAGCACAAGTTCATCAACCATCAACCATCGACTAAGAGGGGGCAGCAAAGGTTATGTTGAAACCTGAATCGGTCCGGCCCATACCCACCCTTGTTCTTCTTATTGACTAGAAACGTTTGATAATTAATTATATATCTTGATTAAGCATTGATTATAAGAAAATATCATTAAAATCAAAAATAAAATCAGTGGTATTTGTTTTTATTTGAAATTTAAATTAAATTGTCTTGAGAATAAACTTGAATACATTCATTGATACAAAAGTCTAAAGACAAATTTGTTTTTATTTTCTTAATAACTCACTATAAGGAATGTTAAGGATATAAATTCTTTATATTCACAATAAACAAAGCATAGATAATTTATAAATTTAGTATTTTTGTGCAACTTCTTATGGCTTGAAAGAGGCCAAAACTAGGCAAGCAGCAGTTTAGGAAATTACATATTAAAAACAACTTAATCATTTATTGCAAAATTGAGGTGCTGATTTTTTTTAAAAAAAAGGTATGAAGTAATTAATTTCCTTATTTATTTCTTAAATAAATGTTAAATTATCTATTATTTAAGAATTTTTACGATAATATAGGCAAATAAATATTTTTCATTATATTATGATTAAGGTCAAAATATATAAGATTATATTGGGTACTAATTCAATAATTTTTTACTGTAAGCAAGAGAAATACTAATGACCATAGTAAAATATTTATAACATGCAAAGAATATTTTATTGTTGATGTTTAAAATTTTTTGGAAGGAAACTTCAAACACCACACAAATTTCACATTCTTTGACTATTGATGAATTTGGTGAAGCTCGTATAAGATTGGTAAAACAACAGCAAAGAGTGCTTTTTAGCTGTTTAAAAACACAAAAAGAAAGATAGGAACAATGTCATTGATCCAAGTGGAATTTGGGGTGATATGGGCTATTGCAAGATGTTGGGTTTCCCTATCTTATGTTTGAAATTATGACCTTCAAGATCGTTATAGGATTTTTTTCCCGTGTAGATACTAGTATCCCATCATTGACATCGAATGCTGATGTACGATTGATAGGGTCTTACTTATAACAGTGGCCTCGGTTTTTATTTCTAATATGAGTCTTCAAGTTTCTACTAAAACGAAATTTCAATGAAATACAACTTTTCTCAACCTGGTGTTAGCTTTTGTGGTGGGCTTTTCTTTCCTATTGAGGTCATTTGAATTTTAAACTTTCCATAATTGTGAGGTTCATTAACTCTATGCGTTTTGTTTTAAATTTTAAAGTTCCTAAAAAGATGTATATTTAAATGTGTCATTTCTAATTTTGTATTGGCACCACGTATCATTTTAAGATAGACAATATTGATGATGATATATCTTTTCAGGGTGCCTCATCACTACACGTTGACATGATGTAATATGACCCATCAAAATACGATAGTTAGGGTTGTTCGCGTTTTCTACCTTATTTTTTATGCTTACTCACATTGCTTACTGAAACTCTGCTCGATTAAATACTGAAGTTGTTCAAGCTTTCTAAATACTGCTAGCTTTTATTATAACAAGTAAGTAAGCTTAAACCTTATTTCTTGTATTTCTGTTTTGTATAAGCTTGATTTAGGAAAACTTCAGTTCGGTTATATAGAATAGGGTATAACTTCTGGTAATATACAAGCTTTATTTTTTGTGAAGCGACATGAGTATGTATAGACATAAGAGAATGTGACAAATTAGAAACTAAGCTTCTGGCTGGACTCGTTATTTTGGGTTACTGAGATGGTGTTGTGTGAGTATGATCTTGGTATTTGATAAGTATATAAAAGTGTATGTGCACTAAGGTTTAAATTTATCATTTTATACTTCAAAGTATGATTAACTCTCTCTATTTATATATATTTCTAGTCTTTGATATAAAATTTACTTTGTTTATAATTTTAGCTAATTTTAGTTTTAATGTAGTGAATGTAAAAAGGCCATAACTTTTCATCCAAAAGAGTTATTGAGATGAATCTTAATCCATTGGAAAGATAACTCATTGAGATAAAACTTTTATGTTTGATCCAACCATCAATTCGGGATTTAAGTTATATTTTTAAAGCCATCAATCAATCTCAGTTGCTGTTCCAATCTAGCCCGATCATGCTTCAGTAACCTGAGACAAATGGCAGCTGAAAGAGAAGTCAAATATCTATAACTTTCATTTTTACCATGAGAGCTAGTTCATTGTTCTTTGAGGTAATCCATAACATTTTTGTGGTGGCTGAAATATTTTAACATTATTTGTCAAAGTTTTCACCTACCTACTTTGATATTTAGCTCTTATGTTTACCTATAAATAAGAGGCCTATTTTATGTTCTGGGAATGTAATAGATGTAATAGAATTGATTTGTAATAAAATTTTGTTCTCTTATCTTCATGTCTTTCTAAAGTACTAGTTAAGACTAGGAGGTTGATATTAAGGATGTATGGTATGTTCTTTAAATCATATCTTTGTTTTTAATGTTAAAGTTCTTTTGATTAATTGCATATCCATGTTTTCAAAAATATTTTTAAGCATTTAAACTCTTTGAATTTTATGTAGATATTTGTCACATTGAATGCTTGAAAAACTTTATTTGATTCATTGTAGACATGTGACATAAAAAAATACTTTGAATATTAAATGTCTTAAATATTTTTCTTACATATTTTTATGAATTAATTTAAAGATATTATTTTAATCAAATATTGATTTTTTGAAGAAAATATATTTTTCATGCATTAAACGATTTTTATTTTTTGATTGGGATAACTCTTTAGTTAATCTCAATTGAGTTAAATAAGGGATTTAGTTTACTACCATCATCCTAAAATATTAATTTTCAAAGCCTTAGTGTTTTAATTTATAATTAATCATTATTTGATAATTCTTTCTTTAAAATTGATCCATCATTTATTCTACTTTAACTATTGCTATTGGACCTTAGCTTGAATATAACCTAATTAGACTTTTGAAAAAAAACACTCGTTGTGGATAAACTAAATGAATTCCTTTGAGCTGAATTATTTTATGATATGTTTTCCTATCTATGGATTGGATAATATATATAGATATATTTTTTGTTCACTCACTGAGTATACTCTTGTATACTCAACCCCCCCTCTCACTCTCCAGTTTCAGGTTTAGATTATCGGCTAGTGTTCGGTGGTGGTGATTCTTTTAGGTTGATAAGATCTCAGGTATACTTCTGAAAACCGACTCACTCAGCAATGTTTTAGTCCACTGGAGCTGTACTGTGATTTGTACTGTGATTTTCGTTTATGTAATAGAAACAAATGTGTAAACTACTTGGATATTATTTTTGATTTGCTTGAGATTTGATACTTTTATACTTTGATGATTAGTTTGTGGAAAAGGATTGAAACGTTCGCTATAGAAGTGCTTATGTTTTCTTGAAATGATTCGAAGTTTGGGTGGTTGGTTGGATTTGTTTTGTACGTACTATGTGAAAATTTTTAAAACAGGTTTTGTAAAATGCCTTACAAGCTGACAGGATGTATTATGTGTAATTGAATACATCTTGGGAGTCTATGACGGTTGTCACGTGTGGGTCTCACATATTGGAGTGTGACAATTTTATTGGTATCAAAGCTTTTGGTTTTAAAACGGTTTTGGAAACACCTAAACTTGATTTTTAAATGGTATTTTGAGATTCTGTACATGATTTTATAATTTTTGAAAGTTTTCCAGTAGATTAGGTGAGTCGAGTCATAGGAAATATCACCACCATATTAAATGCGTATATTTGAACTTCGTGCTCTTTTTGTAGCAATAATGTCTTCGAGACCCAGATGAGGTCGTGGTAGACCACGAAGAGAGTTAGTGCCTAACGAAAAAGAGACTACGTCGTATATGCCTCTACCAGAACCTGAGGAGCCTGAACCTCCTCTGCCCCAATATCAACAACCGGGTATAGGAATACCTCCAGCTATGACCCCCGAGTAATGGATTGCCTTTATGGCTTATTGGAACACTCAAGCTGTTAAAACATCAGGATCAGCTCTAAAACTATCCAAGCTGATTAAAGAGGTCCGTCAGTTGGGAAGTGTGCCATTTGAAGGTATTACAGATATGAAGAAGCCAATCGATGGTTTAGAAAATAGGAGGGTGACCTGAATGACATGAAACTTTAGGACAGGTACAAGTTAAAGGTGACTGTTAGATTGTTAGAAGGTAGTGCAGCTACATAGTAGATAAATGTGCAAGCTAGAGCCTCCGCACAATTAACTTGGGATAACTTTGTATAAGAATTCAAAGACCAGTACTATAACCCTTTTCATTGTAATCAGAAGAAGCAGGAGTTCCTTCGACTAAGACAGATGGGTAAGACATTGACAGAATATGAGATCCAACTGAGAGAGTTGATTGAATTTGTATCAGAGCTTGCTAATAAAGAGAGCTTGTGCATCAAGTTCGAGGAAGGGTTGAACTTTGAGATCCGTGAGAAGATTTTACTATCAGGGAATCAAGGATATAAAGAAATGATTCGGATGGCTCTTCGAGGTGAGAAGTTGGCAGGAGAGAGAAGGTCAAGGAGTCAGTTCCAAAAGAGGAGAGACTTAAGTATACAGGTTGATTCTCCATCCAAAAAGAGTCATAGCAGTAGTTCATCTAGTGGTGCCTCTGCTACTAGTCTTGCAAGCATCTCTTCACATTCTCTTAAAGGTTAAGGACTCTCGAGATTCAGATCATCAACTCAGGGACATACCCAAGGTTCGAGACAGAGCCAGAGTGTAGACAGATGTGTAAATTAAAGGCAGTATCATGCAGGCCCATGTCCACAATCTTATGTGTGCCACCATTATAGAAAGATTAGACACATAAGGAGGTTTTGTCCCAAATTAGGAAGAGTAGAGACGGGTGGTCAAACTAGCCGATATTACTCACACCATCAACAGCCACCAATTGAGGTGATAGTAATTTCTACTGGGAGAAGATCAGAAGTGGATAGCTCCTCTCTAGCGTCTTGTGGTGTTCAGAGTGGTAAAGATAGAGTTCAGACTAGAGTGTTTGCTTTGAACCAGGAACAGAAGCAGGCCAACCTAGATGTGGTAACTGGTATGGTTATAATTTTCAACCAACCTTGCATATATGTTGATAGATCTGAGTTCTAATCGGTCATTTGTCAATACTGCTTTAGCCTCTTATGCTAGTGTCCCATTGTCATCCCTAGATCAAGAGATAATAGTTCATACTTCGCTAGGCTAGAAGTTATTGAGGAAGACTACATTCAGAGATTGTGCAATAAAGGTGAATAGAGTTGAGCTAGTAGCTGATTTGATATCCTTGAGACTGGAGGATATTGATGCGATACTGGGAATGAATTGACTATCCAGATATCAACTAACAGTGGATTACTTTTCTAAGTAAGTTGTGTTCAGAGGAGCAAAGGGATCAGAGATAATCTTCATAGGTGAGCGGAATATTTTATCTGATAGTGTGATTTGTGCTTTGGAGGCCCAGAGATTTATAAGGAAAGGGTGCCAAGGGTATTTGTCACATGTTGTTAATAATACTATTTTTGAGTATAGAATTGGACAAATTTCGGTAGTGAGAGAACTTTTAGATGTGTTTCTAGATGAGTTACCGGGGATGTCACCAGAATAAGAGTTTGACTTTAGCATTGACTTGATTCCTGGTACTACACCAATTTTGATGTCACCTTATCGTATGGCACCAACTGAGCTCAAAGAATTAAAAATGAAACTTCAAGAGCTGGTTGATAAGGGTTATGTCAGACTGAGTATGTCACCTTTGTTAGTGTATGCCCTAGAAACCATTCGTGTTGTCAGTTTCAAGGCTAGTGATCTTGTATTAACTGATATTTTTCAATGAAAGAATTATTCTTTATTCGCATATATTAGCTATTTCTTTTATATTGGTATGCTCATTTATAAAGAATATATTTTAATAGTCTAAAGATTTTCATTTAATTATTAAATGAACTTATCAAAAAGTTCCTTACGTACGTGATATAGATTGGGCAACTATATCATATAGTAAGCATACTAGTTGCTATCTAATGATATTATATGATGATATATGTAGGTTGACAATATGGGTATTCTTATAAGTTCATTAGTATAGATTTATAGTTGATGAACTGTTTATCGAACAGGACTACATATTGACAAATCATGTGGTATGCATATAGTCAATGATTTGTCAATAGATTATAATAGTGTGCGATGTAATCCTTTGACCTAAGACGTCTAGAATCAAACTCTGTATGGATGGGTATATTTTATGTGGTGTATACGTACAGGGCTAATCACACCTTGTATAAGAAGCCGGTTTGGGTATGCTTTGTTCATATAAGTGTTCGGTTGACAGTCAATACGGGATCCGTTGACTTGATACTATAAACTTAGAGTTTTCGTTGACTCTGTCTGAGTTGAATTCCTAAACGAATATCAATATGATATGCAGATTTTAAGTCTATGACCATAACAATCATGACATATGATCGACGATTATTATAGACATCGAGATTAGGGTTTTGACATTTCATGAACCCTGACTTGATCAGGATATGACAACGGAGGGATATTACCCATATGTTATGTGCAATCATTGGAGGTTTGATGAAGACACTTCTTTATCGTGACTTAGGGACTATGACGCGTAGCTAAACACTAACCATAGTCGTTCGGGATCGAAATGTTCGAGACCGAATTGTTCAAAGTTGAAGTGTTCGATATTAGCTCATGGCTGAGTCACAGTGAACCTTCATAGTCCATCCAATTCCATGAGAGTTCCTATATAGGAGGAGAAGATAAAATGTTATCGAGAGAGGGCTAACGACCTCATGATAACTTGAAGAATGCCGAAATAAATACGTATAATCGGTATATGTATTTATTATTCTTTAAAGTGTT